>JABASK010001024.1:0-10944 GCA_019776465.1 Rambutanura hunanensis | reverse complement strand
AGGTAGAGAGGTCTGGTTTGGATCCACCTCTGCGCAGGCGTGACAGATGCTCAGGGTAGACAGCGTCAATGTGAAACTCCTTTGCGGGAGAAGACATTTTGGACGAGGAATGGAATCTGAGCTCTAACAAAATCTAACTAGTAAACTGGACAATCCCAAATCTAGTACTAAATTTAAACTTATTTAGTAATGGAGGTACGCGTGAAGTGGAAAAAAGTCCTGTTTCAAAACAAATGAGTCGAACGAAACTTTCACTCACTTTTCAATATTTTACTTGCACTTTCAAAATACGCCGTAGAATCTTTCACTCCAAATGAACAATTTTTAGAAACTCGCGTCTTCATTGACGAGACAGAAGAACACGGTTGTGTCTGATATATACCACCTGACTCAACTTATTAAACTTAATTAAACACTTCACAAAGTTCACCCAAGTCCTCAAACTAAAATAGGTGATCAAAACTATTATTTACATTCTAAATTTTTATTAAAAAAAATTCAGTTCCTATGTAATTTCGTGGTTGGTCCAAAATTGGTTACAAGGTGTGTTGAATCCAGGTTTGCTTGATGAGCTCTCCTTTCTTTCACATTTTCCAATGATGAGAAGATTGAATTTGTAAGGCATTCGGGGATTTTTCTCTTCCCTTTACGTCGCTTCATCCAAAACCTAATTCTTATTTTTAGATCATGATCACAAAATGCATCTCACTAAGTAGTCATCTTAAGACATTTTAGAAAAGTGTAAGACGTCACCAAAAAAAAAAGGAGGAGACTAAACGTCAACCAATCGAAACGATGATTTTTTGCCAAAGACCACCCTACACCTTATTTTGCATCCAAACAACTTCCCTTTAATTGGACTTACAAATTTTCGTTAATAACGAAATATTCAATTAGATTGTTCATTAAAATGATGTAACATAAGCATACACCGAAACCCCGAAACTTAGAGTAAGGGTCCCTTCAGGGTTGCCGAGGGGAGTGGAAAGAGGCAAAATAGGCTTAAAAACATGAAACAGCATGAAATTTGAAAGAAAAATTTTTATCGGAGTTACCTATAATTGATCTTCTCGAAGTTGCAGAAGGGGGGGGGGGACTTTGCATCAATGTATCTAGGGTTTCGGCGCATGAAGAAAAACAAGTTAAACTTGAGGAATTCACAGCCCAGAAATAACACGAGTACACGAGTACACGTACACGAGNGGGGGGGGGGGACTTTGCATCAAGGTATCTAGGGTTTCGGCGCATGAAGAAAAACAAGTTAAACTTGAGGAATTCACAGCCCAGAAATAACACGAGTACACGAGTACACGTACACGAGTACATACATTTCATTTCAAATTTTTTCAATAGCCTTGGCCTTTCACTAATTGGTAAACAAGGAATCTCTGCTTTTTTTCAATATGAGAGAAATTTTTTAAAGAGTTTAAAGTCTAACCTGTTGGCAAGGTTGATGATTAAATAATTGGCTAAAGTAATTTTGAAATAGTACCCAACTCTTCCCAATTGATTCCAATACGTTCAAGCACAAGACTTTTCTTACGGAATTCTGCTTCTGGTAGATTTCGAGAGGCTAGTGTCACATGACGTTCCAGTAGGCGCTTGATGAGAACTTGACGAGCTTCAGTAGCTGGTAAAAATTTAAGAATGAATACTGCCCATTCCCACATCGAAAGCATCTCCAATTGTTGAGCAAATCCCACAATAACACTTTCCACCAATCCAGGAGTCAAGCGGATACCAAACGTCATGAAGGCGGTGAGTAGAAACCACGAAACTTTGTAATCAAATGCGTCTGCCGTGTGAGACTTCGGAGACAGAACCTTATTGAGTGGGTATCCAACTGTACTGTACATTTTCAAAAGATGAATACAAAGATTTGATAGGGTCGAATCAGCACTTTCCACCGCTGGAGCTGAAAAGTTGTCCGATATTTTGGCATTGGTCACCGTCTGTCTTATCGTGGCTTGGAAGCACGATACAATTTTGTCAATCGAAAAATGATTCGGGTTCAAGTACCAAACAAAGGCAGCAAAATGTTGAAGCCATTGTGCCGTAGTCATACGATTGAAGTCGACATCGCTCCAAATAGGATATCCAGCACATAAACCATAGAGTTCAAGTAATTGTGGCTCCACAAAAGAAATAGCCCCTTCTTGTTTCCAGAATTCCAATTGGGATCGACAACGAGACTGAGTTTGTTGATTACTCTGAACCAAGGTCAACGCCAGGGCGTAGTTCTTTTCACGTATCGCTTGTTGACTTGCTTCCTGTTTAAGACCTTTTAGCAAATATCCTTTGACGGAAGTATCGTTTCGTTTGTACAAGTTCGAAAATAACATGCTCGCATTAGATCGAAGCCATTTTGCTAAACGTGCTCGTTGAATCATTTCAACCTTCTGATTTTTGCTTGCCATGAATCCATTACCATTTTCAGTCAAGATTTCAAGTAATTTCCAAACTTCTCGCTCTTCCCTAAGGTTGTCAGTCAAATAGGTTCCAGCGCTAGTAGGTCGAGGAGAATCATTAATTAGTTCCGTTAATTTGTCCACATGGGCAGAAACAATCTCAGTTGAAGTAATGGAAAACGTGTCGTTGGTTAGTACGGAATGCTCGAGGTAAAGGTCAAGTTGAGCTCCAATTATGTCTTTGAAATTCGATACAACAGTTTTTTCCATTTGCATTACTTTCGTGTCCATTGTGTTCAAAGAAACTTGCCCATTGAAGTGGATAAGCATGGATGGACGTGTGTTATTCAGAATTTGGAGGAACTGTCCTCCAGGCCCAAAACAAACCCGAGTACTCCTTGGTGGAAGATGAACAGATGATTGATCTGTTAATAAATTGGCGAAAAGTTTGAAAGGATATACCATCGCTTTCCGATTGACTTCCTCCCTCCTACGATTCCAAACTGTTGGATACTTTTTGTTGGAACGAGGAGTAGTAGTGAACTCAGTAATTTTCGAAGTATCTACTGTCATGCTAGATTCAATAGGCAATCCACGAAGCAAGGATGTCTCTTCAAAGAATCCGTCTTGTTTTCCTCCAAAGCTTGTATTTTTTTCGTACATAGATTGGTAACCTGTTGTATAGTCACCATTATCAATGTCCATGGACACCATTCCCCGTACGGTTTTCCCGAGGTAATCTGTTTCAACCTCCTCGTCCGGGAAAAAGATATTCCCTAGAATAGTCCGACTCGTGTCGATAGAAACTTCTAGCTTGCTCTCGTCCATTGACTGAAGAGTAAGTTGCGTCTCCATACCTTGAAATTTCTTGTAATCAGTCGGTTGATCTAAGATGAGCAAACTAGGTTCATCTTCTGGTGTGTAAGCGTCTTTGCAGTATTGGAATTTGTGGACAGTTCAGTTTTATTTGAGCAGGAGTCAATCCTCCAAGTCCCCGTGGGGGCAGTTTCGTAGGTGGAGGGCTCAGTTCCTGCTCGTCCTCTTCTTCAGGAACACAGGTATATTTCGAAAAATGTTTCACCTTCAGAACCAAATCATTATTATTGAACCTTATTTTTACAATGATTAAAAACTTAAATGTGATATTTAATACCTTAAACACCCACTCCCCTTCTTCTGCGTTCATATGATCCGAAGTCAACATCCATTCGCTCACAGGACCTTCGAAGCAGTTCTTCATATTTCAATGCCTGAATCATCTCAGGATCTTTGATGTGCTCGCGTGTCTTCTTATTAAATGGCCAAACTCGAGCCAAGCGTACTTCTGATGGTACGTTCAACCCTTCACCCATTGGTGGAGTCATTTCGTCCGGGTAAACGACAACTTCCTTATGGCGAAACTTCACTGAAATGATTAGACACAAATTCAAGTTAGTTATCTACTAAAAGTAGTGCGTATTAATCCACAGATATATAATTTCACAAAAGTAATTAGAAGAGATTGAAGATGTTCGAACTTCGAGTGATGTGTTCGTGTCTGCAGAGATACTAATTATGCCCTTACCGATTTCATCTATGTTTAGTCCCGCAACATTGACCACTTCCAAAAATCTAACTTGACCATAATTATGTCTTCCAACACAGAACCCTCGAATGAAGCAGTTTCCTTCGTTATCAGTGTGCAAGTCCAACTCAGGAACGGATGGTTGTACATAGTAGCCAGGAACCGTGCAAATAACTTTACACCGATTCACCTCTGTCCCTTCTGTAGCAAGGTCGAGTTCCTCGCGTGTCATAGGAACGTATGTATCACTGTTGTGATCATAAAACTTCACCTGGCGTGTTGACGTTGGTTGAGCACGGTTCGTCTCCGTTGGTTCCGGAGATAGTTGTCGTACCCCTTCGATTTCAAAATCCGTTGATTGATTGGGTGACATTATACCATTTTGAATTTCATTGCCCTCTGTAACGCTTTCCTCATCCAAAGTTCTGTTCCTCAGCTCCAAAGTGTCATTGGGCGAAGACATCGAAGTATTAGAACGTTCAGTCATGGAAATAGAACCAATATGGGTCGTATCGTTGAATGCTGGTGATCGCGTGGCCGGAAGTGGAAGTGAGAGTCTATGAATATTTCGTACTGTTTTGAGTGACAGCTTCTTCACGGATGTTTTGGGTGACAAAATGTCAACCATTGGCCCATGGTCATCTTCATCAAATCCGTCGAACACTGTGTTTGTCTAAAAAAAATTTCTTAATTAAAGAAGGGATAAGGTGAAGAAAATGAAAAGACACAAACTCCTTTACTTTGTTATTGAAAGACGGCGTTTTGGAAATTGGAAAAGTTAGCTGCTTGAGTGACATTGGTTGACTAACAGATGACCCCAAAGCATTTGATGACCTTCGCCTGGAAGCTTCCTTCATAGCTCGCTGAGCGTGTGGATTTGTAGGTTTGGCCATAGCTTCCAAATTCCTATTAGTCTATCAAACCGAACGAAATTCAATGTAAGGGGTTTTTAACATATTTTTAGGTAATTGAATGTGTCCTGTTACATACCACCAAATTGTAAAAGAGTGGCGAGTCCTTGTAAGGAGAGGTTGGGAATGGAACTGGACCAGCAGCTGGAGCTTGAGATTGTTGCATTGGATTCGGTTGCGCAAATGTGCTTCCAGTAAATGAGAATCCAGTTGATGGTTGTGTACCAAGTGTTGATCCTAACCCAGTAAACCCTCCCATGTTAGTTGTCAATGGAGTAGCTCCAAAACTCGAAAACCCTGTGGACTGTGTCGTTGTTGTTTGGGCTCCAAAGCCAGAAGAAGCAAATCCAAATGAAGGAGTAGCAGTGATTGGATTTGAAAAATTAAAAGCACTGCTAGATGCAGGGGTGGTTCCTATAAAAAGAAAACTAGAAAACTTAGCTTGCATTTACTAGTTAATATCCTAGTGAATATACTAGTGGACTTCTACTTACCAAATGAAAAAGGTTTGGGTGCGTTGAAGATATTATTTGACGGTGCAGTTGTCGCTCCGAATGTCGGATTTGAGAAAGTAGAGGTTGTTCCAAAGAGTGTATTATTAGGTTTTGCCAGAGTTTGATTTGTTTGAGCAGGAAATCCAAATGAAGGAACAGAAGTGGCTGGAGTTGGGGCCATGATGGGTTTTTGTCCAAACGAGTTCATTCCCTGCAATTCAGATGAGAAATATTAAATTGATTAAGATTCCGAAATGCCTAATATTAGACCTAAGATGTATCGAAAGTTACTAATTGTTGTGGCTGTTGTGTTGGTTGACTGAACGAGAATCCAGTGGTTGTACCCATTCCTACAGTGGATGTTGCAGGATTTGTTTGTCCAAATAGAGTTGGTTGTGGCTGCGTTGATGGAAAAGTGAATCCAGTATTTGGGGTTCCAAACGCGTTACTGGTTGGTGTAGTTCCAAAGAAATTGGGTTTAGGCTGATTCAAGTTGGTGAATAATCCTAAATATTCACATAGTTAAATTTATGATCAAAACACAAACATGCTAAAAGCAAAATCAAAATCTAAACCTGTTGTAGGCTGCGGAGCAACTGTGCCAAAAGTAGGACCTCTCTGGCCAAACGCATTGGTTGTACTAGACGCAGGAGCTATCGATGAAAAGAGTCCCGTCGGTTGTGCTTGTGTACTTCCAAATACCGTACTTTGTTGTGGACTACCTTTCCTCCCAAGTTGGTAATCTTCGAAACGCAGCTCTTCCAGAGACTTTTGCTCGTATTCTTTCATGCAAGTGATGCACTGGTGTCTAGTGTTAATTGGAGAGGCCACACCGTTCTTCATCATCGTGTCAGTCCCTGTAATTGCAGTGAAGGGCACAGACGTCCCTTGCACTTGTGGAACTGCGAAATGATATTACCAGCATCAACTCAATGCCTTTTTTTAATGAATTATTATGTGGTTATTCATTAATTAACTTAAAAGTACCTGCAGCTCCAAAGGGACTACCAACTGGTGCAGTAGAATTAAACATTGTAGCGTTTCCTCCAAGACGATTTTGTTGTCCAAATAGAGATGGACTTTGTTGTTGTAGTTGTGGACTTCCAAAAGTTGTTCCAAAACCGGTTGGTTTCGGAGAATTAAATCCACTTGTCCCACCAAACAATGACGGTGACCCAGCTTGTTGTGTGGCGCCAAATGGGTTTGTAGTATTCGGCCCAGTGAAAGAAGCTGAAATAGTTTAAATAATTGACAAGGGTCACGGGGCAAATCAATGCGGACGGATAAAAACTATTATCACTTACTTGTGCCGAAGGTCGGGGCAGTGGTTCCGAATGTACTTGTACCACCAAACATGGTCTTCTCAAATACTAAAAAATGCCATTGAAAAATAATTGTTTGTTTTTTGTCTGAACAAAAACTCATACAAATTGTCAAGGTAATTAAACTGACCCTTAGTTCGCTGTTTTTTTTAATTGAGTTACCATGGCTACTTTGATGATTATGAATTAAATTTCCACAAATCAAATACAAATATAGTACGTCTAAACTTATGCAGCTGTTTTGACAATGATGGAATTTACCATTACCAGAATTAATCAAAAAAAAAATTAAGCAAATTAATTAAGCGTTACTCACCTTGATTTGCAAGTTGGTCCCAGACCAGGTCCGGTAGGAATTCTTACGTAAAAGTTGGATTGGTGCAGATAAAATTAATTTGGAATTTTGAATTAATCGATTATTTCGTTTTCCCTTCCGCGTTTAACGGACGCAGATTCTCTTACATAAGTCATCTCCGATGTTACGGTTTGAGATAATACTTATATGCCGTTGGTGATTCAGTCCATGCAAAAACGAAACGCGACGAAATTTTGGTCACCATGAATTACAAATAATTTTGATAGTTTCAATAATTTTTCGAAAATGAGTGGTTGTTTGCCCGCTTCTTCAATAGCTTCCTCGCATTCAGCATGTAATTAGAGTAATGCGCAGTACGTTTGCTTTGTTCCGGCGGTGCCCGAATATGGGTTAGCAATCCCTAACCGTGTACCCGGAAACGGACGTTGCATGAACACTTGAACATTGAACTACTTTTAGAAAAAACTAGTCCGTAATTTCTAGCTACGGTTGAAAAATAGATTATAAAATTTCATCGAAAATATTTAGATCTTTCGAAAAGTAGTCACTTTTTTTTTCTCGTTTGTTTTAGTATGATTTTTATGAAGTAAAGTTGGCCAAATCAAATTGCAACACCGGTACCTCAAATGAACCAAAAAAATCACCACAAACCATCATCCTGTTTTTCAAAAAATTTAAAAAAAATCAGTAAAAAGAAAATTTGTAGAAGATTAACAAATACTAATAGAAAACTAAATAGGTTTAAAACAAACTGACTAACTAAGAAACCGAATAGTCTAAACAAACTTCTTCAACTGAACTCCCGATTACTTTCTAAATTTTTTGCAAATCTGTGCAAAAGGTTCATAATACATTCTAGACTTCCTACGTGGAATTTCTTATCATCCCGAGAAATTAATTGTTTCGTATAAATCCCACGTTCACAACACATTAAATTGTTGGTCTAATAGATTAAATGGCTATAGAAAATCTGCTGTTAGATCCCGCACCTAAAAAGGGCACAGAAGTGTTTATCTGTAGAGTATTGGGAGATATTATCGCATAAGACAATTACAAAAAAATCTAAAGCACATAATGTCATTTACATGAAAGAAAAAACATTCGTTCAGTTTCGGTACAGTGGCACAACGCTCACAAATTCCTAGCGGAAATTTAGGCCTAAACTTTGTTCCATAACGCAAGCTAGAGGGACAGAGAGTCGACAATGTTTGCTTTCACCACTTTCCCTACATTCTGCTACATTTCGCCACGGAAGCCGGAAAATCAATAGATTTGTCGTGGATTCGACACAAAATATCTAAAGTAAATAATATATAATAAATAAAGAGTAAATATATAATGTAGCATCAATTTGCCAAACTAACGCTTCATCTTAATTTTCCTGGTGCATTACTTTTCTTGATTTTCATAAACCCGATTGTTTTTCTTTGTGGAATAGTTTTTGACTGTTACTAATAAAAGCAAGTTCAAGTTGACTCTTTACCTTTACTCCTCTGTTCGCCTAAATAGGCTTACAATCTAAAAAATATTCGTGACATTCCTCAGACAGACAGACAAAAGATAGAAAATAAAGTAGCTCTTGGTATGGCAAACTTTTTCTCATTGTGAATTTTTTTTTGTTACCATGACGATACAGTAAACACGCTAAAAAGAAAATAATTTTCTCCTCGCTCAAAGATTGCCTTATTCAATTGCTCAAGTCCTTTCGAATAAGGAGGACTGAAGTTTTCGTTTTGAAGAAGTTTTAAGCCAATTCAAAACGTGTTCACGAAATTGTCTTGCAAAATGAAATGCTGCTTAAGTAATTCAATAACTTAAAAATAAACTCCAAAAATATTTCTTCTATATTAAGGTAATTACACAAGTACAAATCACAAAGCCATAGCAGCAGAATTCATCTAATTTCTAAAGAAATTTTGTTTATTTCGTTTCAAGCCGAAGTTGACTGGATGCCTAAGACTTATAGAGCTAAACGTCAAATTTTAGTCACTCGTCTGGACCCCTTCACAAAGAAAAACAAAAGGTTAGTTATCAATAAACTAACTTAATTTTACACATTATTATCATTGTGACAAATTCCAGTGCCTACTTCAAACCATGTCCGAGGAAGAGAATGTTCGTGTCATGGTCAGAGTTCGACCTCTTAGTAAAAGTGAACTAGAAAAAGGGCACTTTGAAACTGTTCAAGTGGATCCTAACAAAAGTTCGATTATCATCCTCAATCCAGTAACTGACGTCGAGAAAACGTTTATTTTCGACGCAGTTTTCTCAAAAGAATGCACGCAAGCAGACATTTTTAACGAAGTAGCCCGTCCAATCATTCACAATGTCATTCAAGGTTACAATGGAACCATTATTGCTTAGTAAGCGAAAATAGCCACTGCTTTCTTGTCTCCTCCAGTAAAAATCCAACGTTTGTAGTAATAAAAACCACGGTACTTTTGATTCTTTCAGCGGACAAACTGGAACTGGGAAAACGTTTTCGATGGAAGGTATTCGCTCCGTTCCAGAACTTAAGGGAATCATACCCAATTCCTTTGCCCAAATTTTTAGTCACATCTCAAAGGAATCTGATCACTCTAAGTACTTGTTTTTTTTATCCATTTCCTTTACAACTTTTGAATTGCCCTCACTAAAAATCTTCTCGAAATCATATAGGTTCCTCGTCCGAGTCTCTTGTTATGAAATTTATAACGAAGATGTGCATGATCTCTTGGCAAAAGATGTTCAAAAAAAATTGGAAGTCAAGGAAAAGCCAGGATTTGGAGTCTTACGTCAAGAATTTGTCCTCTTTTGTAGTTCGGAATGAGGCTGACATGGAGAAAATCTTAAAAATTGGAAACAAAAATCGTAAGAATTTAAATTTGTTAATAAATTTCAGGACTTTTAGTAAGAAAAATTATCACTTTTCTCCAGGTATTGTTTGGAAGTACGAATATGAACGCAAAGAGTTCTCGATCTCATGCCATTTTCTCCATTCTTGTTGAATGTAGCACAGAAGTAGCAGGAGAAAAATCCTTGCGAATGGGGAAGCTCAACTTGGTGGATTTGGCTGTAAGGAATTATTTTAAATTAAAACATAATTCTTGAAGAAATTACTAATTCGCTCTGCGACTTTAGGGTTCCGAACGAGTAAGTAAAACCGGTGCATCTGGTCAGCGTCTCAAGGAAGGTGCCAAAATCAACTTATCACTTTCTGCCCTCGGGAATGTCATCGCAGCGTTGGTCGAAGGACAGAGTCACATTCCTTATCGAACTTCAAAATTAACTCGCTTGCTTCAAGATTCATTAGGAGGCAATTCAAAAACCGTCATGGTTCGTAACTAATACCCAAAAAAAATCTTAGAGAAGTTTTTCTTTTTGATTTAAAATTCCTATCATTTTAATTATTTATACGTTACCTTTCAGATTGCGAATGTGGGCCCGGCTGATTACAACTACGAAGAGACAATTAGTACTCTACGGTATGCTGACCGTGCGAAGCAAATTAAGAACCGTGCACATATCAACGAAGATCCAAAAGACGCTTTACTTCGTGAATTTGAAAAAGAAATACAGGAATTGCGACGTCAACTAGAAGAAAAAGATTTTGATCAATTGAACAATTGTGACCAACAAGAGGGTAATCACACCAAATTAGAATGGATTGGTAATTAGAATGATTTACCTTAGTTTTTGGTCTAGATCAAGACGAAGTGTCTAGCGTCCTAAGTCCTGACGATGAAACTCTACTTGGTATCAGAGGAGAAATGGAACAGCACGACCGTCTTGCCAGCGTAGTTCAATCAGAGACTGAAAGCAAAAAATCGGCTTTAAATGCTTTGAAACAAAATGTCCTCACTTGGAAGGAACAACAGTAATTACAAAAAAAATCAAGCTAATACATAAACTTTTCGTAAGAATTTTCTAACCAAAAATTTTAGGAAGCG
>JABASK010001023.1:0-10944 GCA_019776465.1 Rambutanura hunanensis | reverse complement strand
AAACATGAAGTAAAAACAAAAACTTGGCATTCCTCTTAAACATACTTGCACCACTAACTAGGTTAATTTCTGCATACGAACCGAACTTACGGAAACTGCATAATATGCCGCTCGTAAGGAAGAAGCCAGGAAGACAATAGCATAAATAGCCTTAGGAGTAGTTGGACTAAATGCTTCCCGTAGACAGCTGCCTTTATCCGTTCGATTTCGGCAGGACATCACTATCGCAACAAGGAGTTGCACAAAAGATACTACCGCTACGATGAGATAGGTTGTAGCTAGTCCAATGTGGTAATTGATATTCATTCCACCGCATTCACTCCCAGCGAATTTTATCTTTATAAAACAGAAACTTTTGTCAATAATTTAAATAGGCAATCGTCAATAAACAGTATAAGCTACATATGTAGTAAAAAATGTACCTCGCAAAAGCACGTGCCATTGAGGCAATCTCCATGTCCTGAGCAATTCCCCGTACACATTTCTCGGAAAATATCAGAGTAGATTTCAAAATAACTATTGAAGGACATGACCGATGATGGAAGCAACTGGAAAAAAAGATTCAACAATATTCAAAAAATCGTTTCGAAACGGTTTTAGCATGGCACACTTTATTGTTAGTACACTGTTGGTAATGTAAAGCTGCACGCAACGAGTTGTCGCCGACGACAATGGATATTTTTGCTACGTAACTTACTTTCACAAATACCCTTACCCTTGAAACAGTCAGGATCTGGGAGGGTTACCTTACACTTGACTAGGTTATATACCTACGCTGATTAACCAGCAGGTGAAGCTGTAAAGTAAGCTTCGGTAAATGGCAACACAGATAAGTAAAAAAGATCACGAAAAATTGAAAGATAAACTTTAGTCAAGTGTGAGAGCACTACTGATCGACCCGAGTAGTGTAAGCATGACTTGGAAAAGAGTACCGTGCACCACGTGCGATGCGGATAGCAATTTTCCAAAACACTATTGTTTAGTTTTGAAAACACTATTGTTTGGTTTTGAAATAAGCCGTTTTTAGATTGTTACCTTAGAGGCTTGGACAATAGCATTACCTTGTGAAAGCATTTTGTAAACGACTGACTGACTTTGTTATGTTTGTACCTTCGTACTCGTAACACAATTTGTGTCAAACCTGTATGAACGTTAAACAAAGAACAAAACTACGAACGCCTAGATTTAGTAAATAAACTAAATGCGAGAAATCGAAAACATAATCTATCGTTGAGTTGGTAGTCACTGCACTGGTTAGTTAGTCAGTCGTTTTTACACAGAAGTTCAGGATTGCGATCTTCGATGATGGATGACATAATCACGTACCTAAATTGCAGTATTGACAAAGAATGACTGACTGGAAGAACCACATCATCATGAGTGTCGAATACAAAACAAATTGCTCAAGTTTACGCTGGTAGATTGATCCACTTTTATCCACTATTTTAGATGCAAATTAGAATAAATCCCACTGCTTTACACTTTGCCATCTGTAAACGGACATTAAGATGTTAATAAGTTCTGCTAATATGGATAACTTGGAGCTGGACTACGTATTTAGTATTATTAACCACAACCGCGGTCACGTATGAAACATGAAAAGCAAGCAAAACGTAATTAATAGTATTTATGGCAACCATATCCTATCCTCGAGTATTCTGCAGCTGCAGCTTGTGCCAGCACCAGCAGCAATATCTTATTTTATTAATTAACTACACTAGTACCTTTTACAGATAGATGTGGAGGCAGAAGGGGAGGCCCAAACCGATGTGATGAAGGTTGTGGCTGTGGCCACAAATTAATTTCTTTTTCTTGGCAAACCAATGAAGGATTATCGCTAATGGTACAATGCCACCAATTCTAGCGAACCATATGAGCCAGTCATTCTTCTTTCCGGTATGACTGACAATCAGATCAATGGTTCCACTATTATTGGTGTCGAACTGTTGACTACAATTGCAGTGACGACTATACCCAATTGGTATTGCTAATTAATACTGACACAATCTAATTGAGACTGACAAATGGGATTTGGTATTGGAATTGGTACATTACATACTACTTGACTTTTAACCTTCCACCAAACTGACCATATATCGCAATAGTGTTTCTGACCATGAGCTTAACGAAGTAGCCCAGACAAGAAAAGAAGTATAAACCACAAGTCCAAGTGCACTTAAAAACACTTTGAATTTAACTCTCGGATTTTCACCCAGAGCATGAACACCCTCTGCAGAAAAACAACTGTCGTAGCGCATTTCTACTCGCTAGTAACTCTAAAGTAACTAATTGCATGCACCTGTGGGCGCGGCGTATATAAACATAAATTTGGTGATGTCTGTATTTACACGTTATTCTATTAATATGATAAATACTTAGCTCTTGCTAATGACGTTATTAAAACATGTTTTTTAGATTATTTAGTTACGGAAATAGCAATTAGGTGACACTGTGAGTCAAAATAACATAAAAAACCAAAATTATGAAAGCAATTAAGCCAAAGTAACTTCTGTATTGTTTTGAATTAGACGGTTGTTCAGTAATGTACGGCATTGATAACCTGCGTTAATAACCTAATTTCAGGTTATTTCATGGCAACTCAATTCGAAGGCCGTCGACATAGAGCAGTGCACTATATATCCAATACGAAAGTTAGTCTGTTATACAGTGCAACTTACGACTGCGACTGAATCATATGAGAAATCTTCATTCCAATTCCTCACGGACTTGTCGTCTTCATCACTTCATCTCGTGCCTACTTAAAATTAGTTGTTTTAAGACTCTATGTTTAGGGCTTTAGGGATTCGGCAAGTTTAGAACCACATTTTAAGTGTTAAACATTATTTTTCGACTAAAAAAGCCATAGCTCGATCACACGGTTAAGTACATGCTTGACCCAATATGCTTCATGAAGCCAAATTTTGCATTAAAAGAGTTCTAGTATGAAAAACCTCGCTGGCTTTCGAATGAAATAAGTCAAGCGTCTAAAATACGACATAACAATTTCCAATTACCTACGTAACTTTTGTCTGATTTTCTAAAATCTTTTGACAATAAAATTACAAAAATGTCAAATCTAGCTTACCCTTTTGCTTGTCCATGATAATGCCTGCTTATCTCAACAATAATGAACGAAGAAGAAATTTGATACGTGTCGTACTGTACTTGATTCCAGAAAATGACAAAAGACAAAAAGTAGTTTGTATCTACTGTTCGTCACGGATGAAGAAAAAACAAGTTAATTGTATAATTTGCAATTGTCTGTAACCCACCATACCTGTTTTACCTTGCTGACTATACAATCCAGTTGCTTCCATCAAGACAAAATTCAATGCTAATTAATTCGCGAATTTAGTAATATTACAAAGAAGGATTACAAAGAAGGACGCCATTTGAGTAAAAAAAAAATCACGACGTATTCAATTTTGAAACCATTTTTAGTAACACTTTCGTTGACACACTTTCAAGACTATTGAGTTGTTAAAAGTTAATGGGATTGACTCTATTGTTCAAACGGCCTCCATTTAATACTAAAGTTGAATTGAAGTAGCACGCAATGTAACTAACGGTATGCAGGAAGATTACTAAATATGTTCCAGATGTATGCCAAGTATACATAAGGTAATTACAAAGTAAAGTACTGCTGTATACAAGAGGTATCGTTGAAATCGTGCATACGTTTAGTAGTTTGTTTTTTTGCTTTTAATCGATACACCAAGTCCCTCGTTTCGCAATTGAGCGAATCCAATCGCTCACTTCTGTAAATACAAAAAATGACTATAAAAATAATTACAAAAAGTGACTTACTATTTCATTGAAATGTTTGTAGTGTATTTTTACCAGTAACTCTTGCGTACACCCCGGGTTTTCCTGCCCTAGCACATCCTAGTTTCCAAATATAACAACAAATTAGCGAAAAAAATTATTTTTTAACTAGATTACTAATATTTGCCTTCTCCAAATGACACCACGCCAACTTGCATGTAGCGTCCTTTCTCATTCTTTAGAACAAATGGGCCCCCAGAATCACCCTATAAGAACATCACCCTTACTTTTACTTGTTAAGTTGAAAAAAATTAATTAAATTGAATTTTTAAATTTGTTACCTGGCAAGCGTCAATCCCACCCCTGTCGTATCCCGCACACAACATTCTAAAAACAACACGCTGGCTCAGCGTTCAAAGCTAACAATACCAAAGTGTAAAAATATGTCACCTGTCTGTTATACTAATAGGTTTATCCCCTACTTTGTATTGTGCAGCACAATCAGCATTCGCCATGATAGGTACTTCAGCTTCTTTCAAAATCATAGCTTGTTTTCCACCTTCGGCTAAAACAATTCAGCATTCATTTCAAGAATTTATGGACTTTTTGGTGAGTATAACGCTTGTTTTTGCTCACCTATTACGCCCCATCCTGGAAAAAACATAAATTCAAACTAAAGATTGACTATTACAGAGCAACTTTTTGGTTTTAACTGCTTTACCTGTTACTGTCCCCATTTTTTCTACAAACAAGTCTCGCATTCCACTTGGTGGGATACAAACAGGGTGTACGCTGGGTTCACCTGGAGCCTATCAAGTTAACTGGGTCACTAAACTCAATAAGGCTGATGTCATAATCTTGACCTACAGGGCTGCAAAAATTGTTAATAATTAATTCATTTCACAAAAAGTTTTAGAAAAGTTGGTTACTACTCCTAAGATTCTTGTTAGAATTACTCGTAGAATGGATGTGGATGAATTCCAATAACGCCACGACGTAGTGTTAGTTCGGACGAATTTTTCAAATTGTAGGCGTTCAATATGATGTCAGCCGCCGCAGGAATGGCTACCAACCTACAAAACAAGACTTGAAGAGTTCAGCTTTTTCCTCAATAGTTTTTTCTGTAATTTGTAATGTGTGTTTTGGCAGTTTTGGCTCACCCCGTATGCACGACACAATGGGCTGCACTAAGCTGTTAACAATTTCTTTTCAAATTCCTCTCACTAGTAAATTTTAATGTAATAGAATTTGTACTTTTAGACGTATTTTACCACAAAGCGATCATTAATCAACGCCCCTCCACAAAATGGGGCATTTCGGGTTTTGGGTACGAGAGCGACTTGCCACTTCCAATAGTTCGGGAGTGCATCTTTCCCTCCGACAATTCGGTGTGTTGTAGAACGCACATCCGATGGATTGCTCGTTCCAGGCGTACCACACGCTTTAACAAAAATTGTTTTCATGTTGGTAATTTACAAAACTTTTAGGCTTGTCATTACAGCAATTTGCAGTTGAAGGCACAGCGAGTGTTTTGTTCAATACGTCCAGCCCATCCAAAGTAGCGGAGCAAGTAACGAGACAGGTGAAGCCCCGTTTCGGTATGGAGAGGGTTCGCGGGAATTTGGCAGTTAAAATGGTAGTACCTGTCGTCGTATTTTCTGGGCCACGGTTTCCACAAAATCTGAAAAAAATTAGTGCAATTATTCTTATGCATGGAATCGGGTTGGTTGCAGAGGATCGCATTTCTGGGTCCGCGATATTGGTAATGACCCGGCAATCAGACTAATTAAGCCAGCGTACCTCGTTAGCGTAAACTAAACAAACTTTTGTTTTTGATTACCGTTTTGAAGCTAAATACTCATCAGTAATTTCCAAATGGGCATTGGAACATTCAGAAGATTCGGCGATATCAAAAACACTACATGAAATCGTGGGGTAGCACCCTTGACCCTAGAAGAAGGAATTTACAAAATAGCGAAAGCAAAGTTAATCCTTTATCCCTTAAATCGGTTTAATTAGGTTCATTACATAAAATCTCCAGACGCAGTCAAGTCCGTTTATCGTAGGGTAGAATATTTGAAAATGCTGAAGAACCGTTTGAATTCGATACGAGTTGTTGACGTTAATGGGATAAGTACCACAATTGAGGTCTACGAAAAAATTGACAAAACGATATTAGTCTGATTCACTTAACTAAACTTACGGCTAAAAATAGAATTAAGTGCCTTTCAAATCTTCTGGATTTCCAGAAGCTCCCCTCGAATTCCATATAGGAAAAGGCAGCTCAGGCGGAGTATACTAGAAAGACAATACGAATAATTCTGCAAGATACTAAAATCGTTTCGCAAAACAGAAAAAATGCTGGGAAGCAGAAATATGCTGAAACCTGAAGTTATTTTTACAAAAAAACAACGTTATTCCTAAACCAAAAATTATTTGATTGGAAGTTTGTAGCGTTTGGGGTATGAAGCACTTACCCCGTTTACAAAAATGGCGGCGAAATTAAGTCCTACAATGATGATTTCAAAATACATTTTACCACCTGCCATACTCGTCTCAAACTAGTGAATAAAACCATTGTCGTTAAAAAACAACGCTCAAGTCCTTGCACACAATGAAGTTAGCTGATTGACAGTTAAGGGTTGAAGATAAAAGGTTGAATACTCTCTTTGTCATTAAGGAAAAGGCAGTAACATTGCTGATGTTTCCAATTCTTGGTTTCCCGGTGACATGATCTGATTCACTATTCTTCACGAACTGATTAAAAGTAACTGGAGAAGTGGTTAATAGTATGACTTTTACTTCGTAACATTTTCAGAGACGTCTGGTACAGAGTAGAATACAATTATTGGATATCTAAAATGAATATAATTTATGGATGACATAATTTTGGATTTAGTTCAACTTAAATAACATACGGCTTTCTAGAAAATAATTTCCTTCAATGTTTCCATTAATACCGCATGAGATCCTTTCTTTGTGAATCCAAGAAGTACCTCGAGTGTGTTATCGATGAAGCCAATTCAACTACTCAAATTCGGGTATATCATCAAAGTTATAACCAGCGACACCGATCCAACTAAATTATAAACGG
The DNA here is from genome assembly GCA_019776465.1 of Rambutanura hunanensis. NCBI lineage: Eukaryota > Metazoa > Arthropoda > Collembola > Poduromorpha > Neanuridae > Rambutanura > Rambutanura hunanensis. The sequence continues at coordinate 4,085 of JABASK010001023.1, read as the reverse complement.
ATTGACAACGTAGAAAACGATAATAATTTTCAAAACATATGAAAAATAAAAGAGAAGGGGGCTCACCTTAAGTACGCGATGCGGACATGATAAAAACCTGCGAAATCAATTACAAAAGCTAAACTGTTGAAAAACAATTATGCAACTCAACAAATGTCCACACGTTTTATAAGATCAATCATCTGTTGCGTAACGTATTTTACCTGGTATAAACATAAGAGCACCGAGAAGTAGCATAGGAACTACTCTGTCCGTATATACCTGCGTAAAAATAATTGAGCACAGGTTAAGTTCATTCAACAATAGTAGTAAGCAATTTAGTGATAGTCTTAACTTACAGTTTCTTGACGGTCATTGAGAATACTCATGGTGGCCATTACCAAAAGAGTAGAACCAAAAATGAATAGAAACGAGGCCAGTAAGATTGATTTCTTAGGGATTCGAACCGGAGGCTGTTGAAACTATATAAAAAACATTCAATTTAATTACTTTTAGTAATGATGTCTCATCTCATCATTTCATTGAATTCCTAACCTGTGAGTCCACATACTCGTCGTTGCTCCCACTTTTATTAACAGACCTGCGAATCAAATATTGGTTGCCATCTCCTAACTCCATTGCCCGTAAATCCTGATTTTGAAAATCCTTCCAAGCTCACTTTTCGCTTTAGTACTTTAATCTTTGTCATTTCTGTACCCAATTATGTGCCTCTGCTGGTGTCGATCTCTAAACATAAAAAGCAACAGTCAAAAACGTTTGGTAGAACTAAACAGTAACAATGCATATAATCAAAAACAAAAACGAAAACGCAGTTCTTCCCCTTCTTAGTTAGGTACACCGCTTAGGAAACATGTTGATGCAGAGCTGAGTCGCTGTCTATTAGGGACCTAGTACCCTATTTCACGGATTATAAGCCGCGGCTTATGGGTTGAATTTCGAGCTCGTCGAAAAATTTTTTTTTGAAATTTACAGAAATAATTTTTTTAAATGTAACATTCGACTTAACTACTTTGAAAATGGACAGATTAACACTATTCGAGTAAGGTTAAACCTTCGGAACCGTCGAACAAGTCACCCAACATGTCCTCTTCCGAGCCATCATCAATAATAATACCTACTACAGAATTACCCGCAAATTAGAAACATGCCAAAATCAATTCAAAATGCAATTTGACGAAATTGTAAGGATGAGATTCCCACTTCCCAGAAATCCTATCGCCATTCCAATTTGGAATGGCAATAGTATTTCCGGAAAGTATTTCTTGGAAATGGGAAATCTCCTTACAATTTCGTCCAATTACATTTGCAATTGAGTTTGGCATGTTTCTAATTTGGGGGTAATTCTGCAGTGTCGTCCTTTGGGCAACAAAGGCACGGAAAAGCTCAAATTTGTTACTCAAATTTTTGGTAAGGGTTTTCCAATCGAGGAAGAGCAGAGCATTGACCGGCTCGTATCATGAATCGGCTATACCACCCGGTGCTAGTCAGCTAGTCAAAGTCTATAAGACCGGTGGTTCGGGCGAATGCTTTCGCTTGGAGCCTTCCTGTGAACCCTTGCCTTTAGTGTTCTCCTGTTTATCATCCACTGTTGTAGGTCGGTCCTATATGAGTTATTTGGGCATGGGTTTAAAAAAGTTAGGTTTAAAAAAAACTTTATTTTGAGATTTCGTCTTTGAATTGCCTTGGACAACCTAAGCTTTTTAACACACGCCCACATAACTCATATCCGACCGTGTAGGTCACTTTCCTTTCAAGTTTTGGTAATTTTCCAATTTTTTTCCCAATCTTTCGTCGCTTTTTGTTCACATTTTCCAATTCCGGCCTCAATTTCTTCCAGTTGCGATCGAATTTTTCACCCACACCAAGGAAAATACAGTAAAGGGAACAAGAGAATTAAATAGTCAAAGCTGAATTTGTAAGAAACTGAAGTTTCAAGCCAGCATTGTATGTCCAATGGGGTTTCGGTTTCATTTTTTGCTTCACTTCAAGTAAAGTCAGCTTTGGCTAAAACTTAAACTTGGAACAGTGACCTAATTGCTAAATATATTAGAAAATAGGAATGAAACCTTAGCTTTAAGGTTATTTTTGAAAAGAAGAAAAATACGAAGGTTCTACCATAGCTTACTTGGCAAATACACCCCCTTTTTCTAGTGTCGGGCATTTGAAAGTGCGGCTTATAATCGAGTGCGGCTTATAATCCATGAAATAGGGTAATATCGTTACGTAGTTTTGCGTTAACCGTTCACCGTACCCCAACAATATTTACAAGCGTCAACCCGTGACCTGTGAATCATTGGTCCCATTGTAAGTTAACGAGTCACTTACCCATTGCCATTAATACGTTTGTTTTGACGCGACTAATCACAAAACAAAATCTAAACAACCTGCTGAAGGAGAGCCACAGGCTATTGAGGAACATAAACCCGGGTCTGAGTCCCTAGGGGAGCAATTGAGATGCACTATGGGCAAAAACGAAATTCTTTGTGAGAGCTTTGAATTCGTATTTTTTAGTTTTCTTAATGGTCTTTTTGCATGTTGAATATAAAATACAAATCCGTAGTTTAATTCGACCGAAAATGAAAACCTAGCCCAAATTAACCCAACTAATTTTCAACTAACCACACACTTATCTCTTTAAAATAATTCAATTTTTCAAGAGACATTGAGATCTTTAAAACGCTGGTTCAAGTTTTCACCTTCACTCGTTTTCTTTTGTAATAATTAGTTTGGAGAAAGACTCGATCCTACTGAAATGTTTGAATTGCACAGCCACAATTCATCGTTTTTAGAAAAGCTTCAGAAATTCTCTTGCCAAACTTCCTTTTAGCCTAACTAGAATTATTAGACCGTAAAATAAGGTGTGACGGGTGGGTCCTTCCCTCCCCCCAGGCGATGGACTGACACCGGTCAAGGAGAGCTTAAGTCTCGACCAACTTGGTTATTAGTAAAAACCTTCATCGCAAAGGTAATTAGTAGGGGTATTTTATTTACTCAACTTATTTTACGAAACTATTTGAACGTACATTTAGTAAAGTCAGCAAAACTCGACGAAATCTAAAAAAAAATATCTTTTGTTACCCGCTATATAAACGACATCCCATTGAAGACGTTAGTGTCTTTTAGACTTTTAAAATGGTCAACATTTTAGTAATTATTCTTTGGATTTAAACTTAGAATATTTTCCGATCTTATTGATGTTTAGTAATTATATTAATTATGAAAATTTTTAAAACATATGTTTTTTGAGAAATTAATTCTCCGTGCGAGTGTGCAAGTATGATACCCGTAAGGAGAAAGTGCTACCCCATGTTGTAAACTCATTCTAACTTGGTTGTCCATTTGCAACTGGCCTTTAGGAGGGTAAGGGTGGGTGTTAGTCAAACCATCAACAGAATCTAAGGCAAAGGGTAGGGTGGGCCATAATTTGTGTCACATAAAAGGGCAAAACGGCAAAAGTGCAAGTGATGAGTTAGTTTTTAAAGTTTTCTTTTTGTTACAGTGATTACCAAACGTGCTATCAATCTAATGAATGGAGAGGTAAGTACTACATTCATCAATGTAATTTTAGTATGATTTGCAATATTTTGTTCGTTTTCAAGTGAAATGATTCTGTTTTTGTTCTAATTTACAACTTGTAGATGTACCTAAGATAAGAATGCATAAATGAAGCGTGAGGACACGTGAACACATTAACGCCTGTTGTTGTAGGTGTTCTCGAAAGACATCCAGTTTCGGAGGGTGTTAACTGGTAACTGATGATTCATAAGCTCATGCTAAGGTACGTAACTATGATCTTCGAGAATACCATAAGTTATCAAGAGTAAATTGTGCTCTGGATAACTGAAGCAAACGACACTTGTAGCTAGTTCAGCAAGTTCCTTCTTATCATAACAAACTCAGCTTTTTGCTTTTTGCAATATGGACTACAGTACAGTAATTCTGAGTCACCGCGAAGGAAAACTAATTCCAAGTAACCGTGCTCAACTCAAATTCTGCACATGTAATAATGTGACTAATGTACGTATTTAAAAACCCTATATGCGTGGCAATGCCAGTAAGGTGCCAAAATTATTGTATCTAGAAGA
>JABASK010001022.1:0-10950 GCA_019776465.1 Rambutanura hunanensis | reverse complement strand
TCTTGCGTGGAGTAATCATAACGGCTTGGACGTCATTCATGTTTGGGTACCACGTCCACGAGAAGGCAATCCTAAATGTCATCATTCCTTTTGCACTAGTTGGAATATTGAATTCAGATTTATTTATAATCAGTCTAATTTCCGGCACGTTCTCTCTGTTTCCCCTTCTGTTCACTCCGTTCGAGAATGTGATCAAAGTCATCTTGGTAACAGGTCACCTTTGTCTAATTTTCACTGCGGTGATACCAATACCAAGGTTTAAATGGTATGAGACCATTTATCTCCTTGGATTCCTACCGTTGACTTTTATAGGGCTTATCTGTTCAATATTCTTGCCAAAATATGTCTTCCTCCCTTTACTCTGTACATCGGTATTACTGTTTTGTAGGCTTGTTTTACTCTTACGTAAAATTTTACATGTGCAAAAGCAGCGTTGTACATGTAAAATAGCTAAAATAGTAAAAGACTAGCTGGTAGAAACGCCACCATTTAAAGGTCAATTTTTCACGGTTGAGCGCCCTTTGGACCCGCCCACAAGGCCCTGCCTGTGTCCAATGTTAGCCTCGGTCCATTGACCGAGCCTAGCAGTTAGTCCCTCATTTACTAATTCCAATATAAATCCAATTACTCTAAAATCACCATTGAGGCAAATCCTAAGGCACTATTGAATGTTCAATTTTTTTAAAGAAATTTGCCGAACTTGAATGTTCTCCTTTCATTAGGTTCACAATGAGTTACCCTAATTCCTGGCATATACCGCGCGTGGTATAAGTCGTTTTTCTGTCCGAAATCAAACAGAAAATTTTTAATTTCTAAAATACTAAATTAAGCGGTCGTAACTAAAATAGTCTTCTCAGTACCTCCAAGAGGTACTATCCAGAAGACTAAAATACGATTATTCCCCCATCGTAAGTTTCTCGAATCCGTCAAACAAGTCGCCCAAAAGCTCATCGTCAGAGTCATTTTCAAGTGTCAAGTTGATCGCATCACTCTGGCGGTACTCATCACAGTCTGAAATTTCCATATCCTCTTCGCTTAAGTCAATGTCCACTTCCTCATCAATGTAATTGTGAATCCCTGCTTGTTTAAAACCATTCCGAATAGTAGAGACAGTGATTCCTTTCCAAGATTTGACGATCCAATCGCATACGGTCGAAAAACTAGCTGCCCTTCGATTTCCTCCTTTTGTCAGTGAAACGGTAGAAGTGTCCAACATCCACTCATCCCAATAATTTCGAATTTCAGCCTTAAATGACTTGTTGACACGGAGATATCAAGCGGCTGCAAATATTTTGTAAGTCCGCCCGGAATTACAGCTGGTTCTGTATATTTTTGCACATTATCCTTCACTTCGGGGGTTAGATGTGCAGTACAAGGGTCATTAACAAGAAGACAATTTTCCTTTTTTGGTTTCGAGAAAAATGCAGTTTTTCTTTTGCTCCAAACTGTTTTCATCCAGTCATCTACCAAATTACCGTTGATCCAACCCTTAGGGTTAGCTCTAACCAAAATGCCAGGGGGAAACGTTTCTTTGGGAATGGTTGTCTTTTTGAAAATAACCATCGGGTTAAGTTTTTCGCCTTCAGCGCTAACCCCGAGAACAATTGTAAAGCTTGTTTTTTCAGATACAGAATCCCTTTGGTTATATCTTCCACTCCCTTCTCGGCAACGGTTCTGCTTCCAGCCATGTCAAATTGGCAGGGCACTTCATTCATGTTGATGAAGTTCTTTGGCAGTACATTTCCGTTGTGCTTTTTATCAGCAACATATGCTCGAAAAGTTCGAGCTTATTTTCCCAATCTTTTGGTAGAGGTTATCCAACAGACGTTCGACATCTCACAGATAGGCCTGAACGCTTCATAAGAGTAGGCACCCTCGAGACTTCCACTTTGTATCGCATGAGTCAATTAAACTTGGAAAGTCATATGGAGAGTTTGAAAACACAATGCTTGTTATAATAATTTTGAATTTAAACATTACCTTTAATTTCATTGAAAAGATTCCTCCCCATTTCTTTTACTTCACTTACGGCACTAGGTTCATAGTATCGTTGAAGTAGACGAACCACGTTAATTGGGTTCACTTTTCTCATGTTGAATTAGATTAATTAAAAGTTAAAGTATACGAACATAGTTTTCGTGTCAGTTGGAAAGCCTCTCAAGTCGATACGGGATTTGGACCACTAGAGAAGGGCATATTTACATAGTAAAATCGGATTTTTGGAAATAACTCACGAATGCCATGAGCTTTGCCGCGAATTTTTCCTACAAAAATCTCATCTTTTTTATGTAGTTTTTGAAAAATATGTATCGCACAATTTTCTGATCTTCCGGATCCTTGAGCCTCCCTTGTAAGCATTGTCACAACCACACATTCTTTTTGTAACTTCTGGTTGCATTACTACTTTAGCGATATTTCTGTCTATCCAATTTACAAGTGGTGGTACATCTATGACAAAATCATGCTCGTCAGTTGACATTTGAATTATTACAACAAATCCTTTGTATGAACTAATCTCATCTCTGACCTTCTACATCTACAAAAATTAACTCTTTTGACATTGTAAGTTATCGTTTTATTTAAAGGAAAAATACACGATGACGAAACGTAGAATTGCTTTTTGCAATAGAGTTTTCCTATATTTTTTAAAACAAAAAAAAGATTGTTTGAAAAGAAATGTGGGCAGAGCTCTGCTGTAAAAAGGTTTGAGAAAATAAATTTTTACCCAAAGGCCACCGGTATTTATACCATACCGGTGACCTGAACTAGTCTATTTTGTCTTTGTCTTACACCGAAGTACAAGGACATAAAGATTGCAAACAATGACACGTGCAGTAAAAGAGTGCACGTGCCGGTCATAAAACATTTTTGACAAAGGACGTGTGACTTTACATAAAAAAACATAATATTTTGTTAATATCTTAACATTTCACTCGCCTTTATTAGACGTTTCTCCTGAAGCGTCAGAATTGCGAAGGATGCGCTTAAAACAATTGCTTGGGAGTGTGGAAATGCACGAGGGGGCGACATCGATGATATTGGGTCCGGGGTTGATGACCTCGAGCCTTTGAATGAACAATTTTCTGTTTGTGACCGATTGGGTCACAAACGAAACATTTCACGGCGCGTTTACGCCGTTCCATAGGGGTCATCGACGTAACAGTGGTGCGTAGGTCACGGGCGTCTGATAAGCTACGATGGGTCGGCCTTGATAGGGTGCTTAATCGCACCGTGGGGATTACCCTTGACCTTTCGTAGACCACCTTTTCGATGGCTCGTCCAAGAATTGGTGTTGAGTCTAGGTGCAATTTTCAAGGTCACCTTTGAAGTTTTTGGAATCTTATGTTCCTGATTTGAAGATGAAGTTGACGCTGGGGGTGTTGAAGATGGTGGTGGTGGTGGTGACATGGCCATCGAAAAGGATTCTGCAAGTAATTTTAAAAAAATGAAATTAGCAAGCTTTGAAAATTTCATAAATTTGAAATTTCGAGAAGAGAAAAGAAAATAAATTTAAAAAAAATTTGTGACTACCCCTTGCTACCTTACCATCTATAAGTAGTTCAGTCGTCCCTCAAGGTCAGACTAACTAATCCAGTCTCCATATCGGTTGGGTTTCTTTTTTTTCGCGTGACCTACGGCGACCTGGGGATGGAGAGTCGGGCAGAGATTCTTTCTTCTCGGTGTCTGGTGGTAGACGGATAATTTGGTTTGATTTGGCACGGCTGCTTGCTTTTATAGTGTCAAGGTCATCTCTACTGCTGTCATAACTTTCGTTATCAGTAAATGTCTGGTCATTTTTATGACCCAATTTACTTTTTGTCTTTGTGGTTGAAATGTGAGAATTTGAATCTGTATCAGTTCTCCTAATTATGTTATCATTATGCAACTCTGAAGTTGACGAATTGTTTTTAATATAGACTAGCGGAGCTGCATGTCGTATTGCGCCGACTATACTTCCTTCCTTGTGACATTGAACTTAAGAAATACTTACTGTGTGTTTGATTTATGTTTAATTATTCTCTTTTTCACAAAGGTGAGTGTAAAAGAATACTTTAGAAAAGATTTTAAGTATACTTACGAAAGAGTTTCACCATAACTGCAGCAACCAAGGTTCCTATTCCTAATTCCTATTCCTAATTCCTATACCTAGGTTCTTTTCACCCAGGAACTTTTCCTCAACTTCTCCTCGGTTTGATATGACGCGATTCTTGATCAACACAAGATCTCCTTCCTTAAATAATTGTTTCCGATGTGATTTGTCATACTGCACTTTGTTCTTCACGTGGGCTTGTTGATGTAAGTAGTTACTGTGTTTTGGGGCCTGGTAAAAACAAACTTGACCTTGACTTTGTTTACATACAAGAGACGACCTACTTCGCGAGTACACTCACGAGTGCGACGACCTACTTTTCATGACGTCACACCCAGACTCCTCTTCTCAACTCATGAGAAAATGATGACACTGGAGTTTCTTTAGGGGTTTGGGTAGTAAAAGTGTATAAAATTTCAAGCGAAGTTAACTAATATTGACTCACAAAGTAAGTATTGAGTATATTCCTATACAAGAGACGACCAACTTCGGCCAGCTTACCAGACAGACATGACGTCACCATCAACACTCATGAGAAACTATTGACACTACAAAAATTTGTTTAGAGGAACTTAGCAAGTCATAATTCAAAGTAAGATGTTCAACATTTACTTACATATTACAAAATTTTGTTACTAAATATTTCAAAACGGTGATGGAAGTGTTTAATATTCCAACTGCTAGGTCATTGACCTAGGTTAACAAATTGTAATTTTTCTTATAAATTTTTATTTTCATATCTTCAAAGACGTGCACCTTGGTAACGAAAGCATTTGTGAATTTTAATCAATTTGAACCAACCTTTTAGTTCTATTCTGCTACTTTTGTCTCATTATATTTGTTGAATTTTAGAATTCGATGTCTACAAAAAAATTAACAAAACAATTTCGGACTTTGACGTCTCAAAATATGCATAAACTAGTAACGTTGTTATGAAATTAAAAGTAAAAAAAAGTGATCTGCAGAGGTTCGCCCTTTTTCTCCCGTCTCCCTCCCCCGAAGAAGGAGGGGCCCTTCCCTCGGAAAAGCGGGAGGGGGCAGACCGTGCAAGTGCAATACTAGGAGGTCCCTGTGCTTTATTTAAAAGGATTCCTACCTGAAATTACAAAGGATTCCTACTTGCAATTATAAAGGAGACCTACCTGCAACTACAAAGGATTCCTACCTGCAATTTTTATGGATTCCTACTTGCAATTCTAGAGGTTTCCTGCGTGCAATTATAATTTGTTCGTGCGGGTGAGATGTGAATATTAAAATTTGTAGTAATTTATTTTGTATATAATTGACGTATAAAATTTTTTTTATTAAGATTAGGGTTTATCAATACAAATGTTGATAAGATTTTTATCAAATTAGAAGTTTGGACCTTGTATAAGTGAAATATTTCAATCCGAATCAATATCATATATGTAAAGAGTTAATGTCGAACCGGTTAACCTTTCGAAAAACTAGTCGCGCCACAGTGGTACCGATAGAAGTACCAGCGGAATCGGTAAGATTAACTGAAGGCGTTGTAACAAGAGTGTCCACATTCTGTGAAATTGAAGCAACCGGTCGTCTAATAGCTGACGAAGGACCTGGAATTTCGGCATCCGGTTCTGGGGTAACACTTCTTGGAAGATGGGCGAAGCGTTGTGTAAGGCCGCGTTTCTCCCTCTTGACCTCTACACTACTTCATCTCGGAGGGCAAAGCCCTGAATCTCTCTACCCGGCAGACCTACAACAACGCGCGCCGCAACACAGCGAGGCAAATGTGGTGACAATTTATTGTCACCATAAACTATGTCTAATATATGTCTACACACGACGTGAAGGTCCTGGAGATGGAGAGCGACGAGGTGCTACACGAAGAGGAGGCGGGGAGTGACGGGGAGCTACAGTTAACACCTTGATTTTTTCACAAGCGTTTGATGAGGTTCCAATAGTTTCTTCTTTTTTTTGTACGACTTCCGATTCATCCAACGATGAATCACTTGTTTCAACAGCTGCTCTTGTTCTTCCATCTTTTCTCTAGCCTCGACAGCTACAAGCTCCATTTCAGCAGCATGTTTCTTTAGTGTCTCCAGTTCCTGCTCCATATCTAAGCAAAACAACAAGTCTCCTTTTGTACATCTGGAAAGAAAAACAAAGTCATTATAAAAAAAATGTTTATTTCTGTTGAACTAGTTTTTATTGGGTTCTTTAGACAATAGTTTCTTACCTGCACTTAAGTTTTTACGTGTCCGAAATTAGAGCCTCAGGTTCAGTTTCGGCGGGAGCACTATTTGGAGCAGTTGATGGTGTGGTTTCCCTATTTAAAAAATTTAAAATTGTGATAGGTGTTTCAAAAGAAATCCTAAGTAATGTCAGTACAAACGTGAATTCGAACTTACTTGCCACTAAGAAACAATTAGAAGCCAGGCATCTTGCTTGCGTTGTTCTTTCTTGCAGGAAGATATAAGGCCTCCTTTTGACATAACGGACACTTCGTCCTACAAGTTAAAATTAAAAATATATAAATACCACTTTTCCCTAATTTCATCAAATAAAATTTTATGGAAAGTAGATACCCTAGATACGTTTCTGTAAAGGAGATTGATTAGCTAGAATATATTTTTCTTAAAGCATTTACCTGTAGCGATATACTTCCTCTTTCCTGCTGATGTTAGTTTCTTTTCATAGCCTTTAACTTGAGCCTTGTACGCTTCCTCCAAGCAGGACCTGAAAACAAAAAAAAAAGTTTTATGGTCAATGGTTCGAACCAAAATGGTCAATGCCTCAACCTACCAGTATGTCAACTCTATGCAACCATTGGAACTGCGCTGTTTCGCACCAGTAAGAGACATTGACCTCCAGTAACCTCCTCTCAGGTTGAAAAGATTCGGCATTATGTAGAAAACTGGTGAAGTTTAGTCTAGCTACCGTTAACTTATTTAAAAAAAAATAAATATGAGCAAACATTGATTGCGATTCGTACCTTCTTTCAATTCTTCAACGATTATGCATTGAAACACTTATTGAGATACATTGGGTTTTGAATCGATTGATTGGTTTGCTAGCTAGCATGGTTAAAGTTAAAATTAGTTTTCGTTTTTGGAAAAGGAGCAAGAACTTAATAAATTCAAAAAAAAATTATAATTTATTAAAAATATAAAGTTACTCGTCGTCTGTCATGCTGCCAATTACTGCTTCTGATTTAGTAAATTCGATTCATTGGAATTTAAAAAAAAACAGAAAATCTTACCTGTGGAAGCAATGACCAATCAATCACCCAAACACGAGAATCTTCGGTAACTTCCTCATTTTCCAAAAACTCGAAGCAGATGACGCAGAAATGTTGTTCTGCCATGTTGAAATAGAAATTAGGCATTGATTCGTATAAAACTTTTAAGTAACTAAAATTAAGGTTACCAACTTGAATCCTAATTATTCACTGAGGACAAAAACATACTAAGACTTTGTTTCGAAAAAAAATTGTGATAAAAATTACATTGTCTAGTCTATGTGACCTTTGACATTCTCACCAAATGGAGCGCATTGAATATGCTCTTTTTTAGTGAAGAGGAGAGTTGATTTTCTCAGCGTTCAGTTACGAGCATTTTTAACTTTGTCAACTCATTATACCGTCCATTAAAAAAAGTTGGAATTGAGTGAGTCTCTGAAAAAATTTTTACTTAGAGAATTTAACACGGTTTTCGAAGAAAGAACAAGGATTTGAAAAATACCGTTGCCAATTCGAAGCTCTATTAGCCGCTCGAGTTTTTAAATTTCGAGACTGATGATTTGAAGCTTGTTAAAACTTTGGACAGTTCATACATTTTTGTGAACTTCAGACCCTTCTGCAGACTATAATGAATGCCTTGTAAATGGAGTCGACATAATTGGGTTAACGTCTCTTATCATCTCATTACGTTTAATTTTTGACATTCACTTTGAGAAAAAGCATCAAAGGAATGTGACTTTTTGTGTTTTCTTATTAAATACCCGAATCAAAAAAAGGAAAGATCCGGTGAATTTCGAAAAATGGAATTGTTATTAATTTTTTTTTGACAAAGGGAATTTCAATGGAGCAAATATCGAACCAGAGTTACAAGTGTGACAAGGGAAAATAAGCAAAAGAGGCAGTTTGGATCTTCTGACACGCCAAAGTTCAACACTGAATATATTTCACAGAAAAATGCGTTTACGCAAACGTCAAATGACAAGGGTAAGATCCGGGTCTGCTTCTCAGAAAGATTCGACTTAATATAATATATAACTTACGAACATACTCGACGCGACGCGTCGAGTATCAAGCGCGTCTAGGTTTTTAATTTCTTATAAATTTCTATCAAATGATAGTGGTAATTCTCTTCCAAGGTTCAGTAACGCAAGTTAGGTTTAGTCGTCTCGTTCGTAACTGTGCGTATTGTTAACGCAAATTGTTGTGTATTTTCATCCAATCTGTGCTGAATTTCTTCAATAAAAGCCCTGAGCATAGCTTTAATATTACGATTTGTTCTCTCCGACTGGTTCGGCTGGGGATGATACGGACTTAGGAACTTGTGTTCAATTTAATCCTGGTATAGCTGGGCAATAATATTTGATTCAAACTGGTCCGTTGTCTGACGAAATAATGTTCGATGTTCTAAACCGACAAAACATTTGCTCTTCTAGTACTTTCGCTGTTTTAGCCGCTGTGGCCTGTGTAAGGAGAAATAGTTCAACCCACTTTGTTAATTCGTCTATGACGTCTAGTAGATATTTATTCAAAATGCCACCCGCCCTAGTAGGCAAGGGTCCCACATATTGGACGTGTAACGTCGAAAATAACTCAGGAAGAGGTTCTGAGAATCCAAGAAAACCGTAAGGTTTTTGATTAGATGCTTTCACACGTTTTCACGTATTCTGGAATTTGTGTGTTGATTTTGTTCCAACAACATCTTCATTTAATTCGTTCCTACGTTTGAGTTTTTCCGAAATTTTAGTGGCCTGACTTGTTTATGTTGTATCATAAAATATTTTCAAAATTTTGAGCTTCATGCCCATAGGTATAACTGGTCCCATACTTGGTGAATAAATTAATGTCGTCTACAAAAGTTTTGTAGAACTTATCCACATATCCCTCTAGTCATAATCTCAGGGTTTGAGTATTAGAAATTCATTGAATATGTAAAATTGTGGTCTAAAATTATGATAACTTAAAGAGATGTAATTTTTTTCCCAACATACTATTGTTACAATACCCTTATTCTCACTAGAGAATCAGAGGAAGGAGGGAGGAGAAGAAAGGGTAGGAAGAGAGAGACGGGGGAGGTACTATAGTGGGGGGGGGGCATTTGAATTTCCAAAGAATCAAAATTTGAGGAAAGAAAAGATCTACTAGGAAATTAGTCGGAAAGAGTAAGAGAAGGTTTGCAATCGGATTTTCTTAGATGTTCAAGATGTCCAAACCCAGGGAACCGGCTAAGGTCTCAGATCGAATCCACGTGCTCTCGTGATATCAGAATGTTTCCTGGTCTGGTGTCCAAACGCTTTTCCTCGTTCTTGCCTCTATGAAATGGATTTTCTAATTTCCTTCGTCAAGATCCTTCGTTTCTTCCTAAAGAGCTACATATAGTGTTTAAGGTAGTGTATAAGTGTTGCTTTCTAATTTCCACTTATGAGCGTTTGCCTTTAAATTCCTAACGAAACTCCACAGTTCCACCTTTTCGGTAGTTCTTTGCTGCACTCAATCCAGATTAGTATTTCTGAAATTTCACTCTTATATAACAAACTTTATTAGGAATTTCAATTCCCTCGTTCGTATAAATAACCAAGAAAGACTGACGAAAAGTAAAAAGTGAAAACCCAAAAGTAGACTGACTGCTTTTCTTTTTAAATTTCCTCTACAGAATTTTGTTATTCGCTCCCTTAGAACAAAGGGACCAAAGAAGGCAACTCATTCATTTTTAAAATTTGGGTGGTGGTAGAACAACTTGTCCTACTACCTAAATGAACGGCTAGTTTGTCCAAGAAAGAAAAGAAAAAGATAAGAAGAATCGTTTCTTCTCACTTCTCCTTTCCTTCAGAATGAGTAACCGTCCTGGAGATCGAGTCACCGCGCCATTTGAATTTTTGTCTCTGGTTCTTTAAATTTCAAGTTGCTTACGAAAAAGGGGAAAAAACAATTCAAATTTCTTATTCGGATGTAAGTTTCCAAGGTTTCGTAACATTTTTTTTAAGAGTATAACTTTCACTCGGAGAAATTAATTTACTACCTATAAAATTTTAGGATTCCATTTTACCGTTTTCCCCCCATATTCTTAACTTCTGAAACAGCGGTATTTGTATCCGGGTTTCATGCAAAAAAGAAACAAATTGTGTTTTCTCTCGTTTTAAGCTGCAAGCAAGAGTAAAAGATATAAAGAAAGAAGAGAACCATAAAAAAATTTTCTTCCGGGTCCGACTTCCCAGTTGATTTTAATTTTAATTTTTATGTTAATTTTTAAGAGAGGGAAATTAATGAAACGTAAGTAGATATTTTAATTTTGCTGTTCAGCGAATCCGTTTTAAAACTGGTCTGGACCTCGCCAGAGATTTGCTTACTTTTTGGTTGACTTGAGTTTAAAATTGTGTCAATTGAATACCTGAATTCAATTGAGACAAGTTTTTCGCAAAAAGCTACGGGTTGGCTTAGATTAGGGGTGGGTTTAGGTTAAAAATTTTGGGTTTGACTTGGTTTTGTAGCGAAACCAATCTATTGTCACCCGTAAGTTAACTTAGGCCAAAAAGTTGGGAGGCTGGCATTTGGGATACCTATCATAAATTGCCTAACCCGAGTGTATCATATTTGGGCAACAAGAATTAAATAGTGGATATTAATCATAAAATTGACATAATTAATTTTAATCCTTTACAAT
>JABASK010001021.1:0-10955 GCA_019776465.1 Rambutanura hunanensis | reverse complement strand
GACCTCTCTCAGTTTCTGTAGTTTGGCAAAGGCTCCTGTGTCTTCATCAAGGTCACCTTCGTCAATTGGCGTCAGTTTGTTGCCCTACACAAAAAATATAGTAAGAACTTGAAATATTTCAAAACTTGGAGTAAAAAGTTTAAGAGATGGATTAATTGTGATCACATTTTTTTAGAAATTTTACTCTACCCCGCCCCCACTTACTTTCAACTGCGCTGCAGCATAAATAACGTGCGTGCATTTCTTGGCGTCAATAGTCGCCACATCAAATTTCCCTTTTCCTCTCCGATCTTTATCGGTATTGGCTACAAAGCACATAATAGCTGGAGGACGAGCTAAAAGGTCAAAAGGTCAAAGTTTAAAGAAAATACGTTTGAGTAAATATTGTTTACTTCAAAATGACCTTTTTTTGAAAAATCTCATACAAATTCGCTTCTTACTTTTCGTTTCTTCTTGAATCAAAAGTTTTGGTGGGAGTTTCTTCTTCTTTTGCGCCGCAGCAATAACTTCTTTGGGGTCAATGACCTCTGGGTTGGGCTTAGTCGGAGCTTCTTCTGTATCATCAGGCGTAGCAACAATTTCAGCCCAATCCACATCTACTCCAGAACGTTTGACTCCAAAGAGCTCTTCGCTATATAAAAAAAAATTCAAAATTTCAATAAAAAAAAAAGAGATCAACACAAAATTTTACTTTAATTGTAAATTTCGACTTTCTCAAAATTTGACATACCGCATGGCACCTATCAAAGGGTACTTGACTTTTCCTGGACACGTGCCTCCAGAAAAGTCATCCATGTCAATGGACCAAACCATGGCCCCTCCGTAACCTTCACTTTTTAACCAATTCATTTTATTTCGAATTGCTTTTTCGTCATCAAATCCAACCCATTGGTCGTCTGATATCAAGTAAGGAACTTTCATTTCGTTGTCCCAAACATAGAGTGCTGTTCCGGATTGAAGAATTTCACAGATTTCGTAATAAGCCAAAAATCCGGCTTCTTTTGTATACACACCGGCGGTGCCACCTCCTTTCGTAGCAACGTTGACCGAGTGATTGGATTTGTCAGTTAATTGAAATGACCGACCGTAAGTTGGCATACCGATGACAAGTTTTGATTTCTCAGCTCCTAATTTTACCCAAGTTTTTGCAGCGTTTTCGACGCTTAGTTGTTTTCGCCATTCAGAATCGGACGATGGAGCAAAAAGTGGGGCGTTGTGTCCCTGCAAATCAAAAAAAAACTGTTCAAATTTTAGATTTTTTTAGATTTTTTTTCTTCTATTTTGCCAAATTTTACCGTCTGCGATTCCCATTTTCCGTGAAAATCATACGCCATCAAATTGATGAAATCCAAGTTGTCGTTTACAGCCGGGACGTCGTAACCACCGCGAATCGAATCTGGTCCGACCGGAACTGCTGCTGTGAGTAAAAGTCTGGGTTTCTCGGTTTCTTCAGCCTCGGCAGTGAAGGCTTCTTTGAGTTCTGCGCAGAAAAAATTGAAACTGTTGTTTTCTTTGTTTTTCTCCTGAAATTATTGTTTTTTAAAAATTTTCTTTTGTTTTGCACCTTTTAGTAAAAGTGCGAAGTTCTTCTTGTCCTCAGTTCCTTTGGGATATTCCCAATCCATATCCAGCCCATCAAAATTTCTATCGCGCAAGTATGGAATCGCTGAAAAAATAAATGTTTGACGCGTGTACCGAGTCGCTGACATTTCTTTGAACTTGGCCGTACCAAATGACCATCCACCTGGTTAGAAAAAATATATAAAAATTTTTGTATTTTTTTTTTCAATTTTCGTTTCACTTTTTTTTCAAATTTCTTACCAATTGCTAACAAAGTTTTGAGTCCAGGATTAATTTTTTTCAAATTATTAACTCGTTCATAAAATCCCGGTTTACCGTCCTTGGTTTCATCAAGTGGTTCAAACGAACTTAATTTTCCTTTTTTCATCCATCCAAATGCAAATATGACATGAGTACAAAGGTCAGCTGGAATATCTTCTGGAAGAAATTTTCCAGTTTTTGGACGATACTGTGACCAATTTGTATAATAACAAACAAGTTTATACTGTTTATCTCCTCCTCCACTAATGTTGGTTGAAGTATCTTTAACTTTGGTCGGTTTAAGTCTAGACGCTGTAGTTCGACTGGCCGATACAATACTACCCGCCGATTCTTGATCGCCCATTTCATATTCATCTGATTTGACAACACTTTTGATTGGTTTTGAAGTTGATGTTTTTAAACGAAAACGGGAACGAATTGTTGGATTTGATTTTAACGCAGGTGAGAAACTTGGTGTTGTTGTTGTTAAAGATGATGGAATGCGTTTATTAGGTCGACGCAGACGGATGCGTGAATTTGATTTGGCAGGATCATCTTCCGGTAGCGCAGAAGAAATTAAGAGGAAAAGTATGACGACGCTAAGGACGTCGACCTTCATTTCTGCCTAAAAGAATATTCACACAAATTGACAAAAATTTCGAACACCTATATTTTTTTTTCAAAAAAATAAATTTCTTTTTAATATTTTTAAATTCGCTAAAAACTGTACACTATTTTTAGTAAAAACCCAACTTGTAATTAGTTAAGCAACGTATTCTACAAGCAGAAAACGGTTAAGCATTTTTTTCCTTACAATGTCGTGCTGTTCCAGTCGACTGAAACAGGAATTGTGAGTAACAGAATTACTTTTGTTTTTTATACTAATATATTTTAAATACATTTCTTTCTGAAGCGCCTTTTTGTCTAAAAGGAGAAGGTTCCGCATCCTGAACCACGCCTTAGTTCCAAGGCAATTGTCAAGCACGAAATGCAAGCAGTGCGCAGACGCGGAAGCTTTTTAAACGTTTTTGCGTGTGGTAGGTCTCACTATCATTATACAAATTCGGCATTGTAAAAATCAACAAATTGCAAAACACGATCAAATTCAATTGCCACTCCTCGTAATTGACTCTTGTGCTCGGGGGGTGGTAGTTAAAAGTTTAAATTTGAGCAGTCTACAACTTGTAGTGTTGTAGAATCTAACAATCCTTAAGGTAAAAGATAAACGATCATTAGAACTTTACTCGTTTAACGCAAATTGCCCAATCATTACTCCATAGACAAAAGGAGGTTTTGGTTACAAAGTTTTTCGGCAAACAATGAGGGGGGGGGGGGAGTTAGTAAATGTGTGAAATAATCATCAAAACATTAAAATGTACATGTGGTTTTTGTTTTAACAAATGTGTAGATTTTGTCACATGAGAATCGTAAGGAGTTTAAAAATACATAAATTTTAAGACAAGTTTTGATGAAGGAAATTTTAGTCTATTAGAAAAAAAAGTTTTTTTAGCGTTCCTCCTTCCTCCACTCCCATTCCTTTAAAATTCAGAAATAAAAGTGCAATACTTCAAGGTGAGCATGACACAACCATGGTGTATGACCAATGACACATTACTTGAAACTCTTGAAATTTATAGCTTAATTAAAGTTAATGAATCATTTAAAATTAAGTAATTATTGACTTAAGTAGATAAGCTAGAGCATTGACGAGCATTGAAACATATTTGGCAAAAGTATGCGAACATGAATCTTTGTTGCCAAAACAAGAATCGGCATGCTTTTGTTAAATGGCTATTAACATAAAATTAAATATTTAAGTTATTTTTGATTTTTAGTTTGTTTTACATATTTCAATATTTTTTTTTTGTAAAATTCAAAACACAAATTTTAAGGCGTTCGGTTGTTAGACTGTAAATTTACGGAGGAAATTTCCGAGTCAAATTTTTTCTTTGCGTATTGTAAATCATGTGAAAGTTAATTTTAAAGTGAGAACTTGCAATTGCAACTAAACAAAACGTGGAAAATGAAAGTTAACATTTTACAGACACAAATGAGACACACACAAAAAAAAGTTTTTTACACGCATTTTAAAACACTTTTCATTACAATTTAACTCATTTTTTTTAGGCTAACCACTAATACAATTGACTAAAATGCGTGAAAATTTCAATTAAATACTACCAGAAAATTTGCACTTTATACGTTTTTTATTAATGTTCTATTCCATTCATGATTTTTCTTAATTTGCGGAACTATGCACAGAACTTCTAAATAGGAAGACTTTTTTTTACTTTTTAATAGATTTCATTAATTCAATTCAATTTCATTAATTATAGTTACCTGTTGTATTTAAATATTGAAATTTTTATATTTATACTAATTGCAATAAAATACCAATCAATTTAAATCTTTAGTTGTCCTTTTTACATACTATTGGGCAAACAGCCGTGAGTCCCTTACAATAATTNAATTTAAATCTTTAGTTGTCCTTTTTACATACTATTGGGCAAACAGCCGTGAGTCCCTTACAATAATTTTGTGCTTCACCTTTTGCTCTTTGACCAAGTTGTTTCATGAGGTCAAACACGTGGTTGGGTCAAGGATATCCAAGATTACTTTTTGGGATTTGTGTCTATTATTAAAAGGGAGATTTTCATAGTCAAGTGCCGTTACTTCACCCGAACCTTTTCCACATCTTTCATTTCACCTGACACGCGCGTGGAGGAAAACGTAAACCTTTTAACAATAAAGACAACAATTCTTTTTGGGAAATCCATTGCGGAAAAAAGGAATAATAGAAATTTCTAACAAAATCCTCATCGAACAAAATCAATAAATTAGAAAAAAAACTACTCAAGTACAGAAAAATACAAAGCAGCAGACAGACAAGAACAAGAGCCAAGAAATTATAGTAAAAAAAAAATTGGAATAAAGTTGATCCTGAAAAAAAGGAAAAAAAAAAACTTTGGCAATATTTAATTGAAACTTTTGCGAAGCCATAATGAAGGGAAGCAGCAACCTTTGGAAAGAAGCCAAGGAAAATGCACAAAGTTATAGTAGCCAACACCACCATTTTAGAAGCCTAACCTTCATTTCAACGTACATCAATCATTAACCAAACAGAGTGTAACCTCCAATCACACTCTTTTTAGTTACAAAAAAAAAGTACAAAAATTGAGTAGAAATTTATACACAAAAAAAAAGAGTCATAATTTTTTTTTCATTTCTTTGAAAATTTCAAAAGAAATGGTAAACTGCACAACAAAATTACAATTAAATTTTTTTTTTCAAAATTATGGCACGCGGTAGTAAACCCCTTAAAAACGAGACAACCATGAGGATCCTACAACTATCCCAAGTAGGACAAAACTGTTATAAATTTGTATCAAGTGTCTTACTTTTGTTCTGATTTTGTATCCGTATTTGGAAGAAAGGTGTTAACGATTATTTTTTTTTTTGAATTGGTCAACTTTTAATCAGTTACTTGTCTAGATTAAACGCCATGAAGAGAGAGTACTAGTGACTACACGCTAATGACCACACTGACTCACTGACTGAAGAGAGCGTGTGGAGTTCAGTGACGGGGGTGGGAAATTTCGAAGTTAATTAAAGGATCCCCTCCACCCCCTATAACGCCATGAAGAGAGAGTACTAGTGACTACACGCTAATGACCACACTGACTCACTGACTGAAGAGAGCGTGTGGAGTTCAGTGACGGGGGTGGGAAATTTCGAAGTTAATTAAAGTATCCCCTCCACCCCCTGTGAGGGTAGGGGGTGTAAAAGAACAAGTCTATACTTTTATAAAATGTATAAAATTGAATCTAGGTCAAAACTTGAGCTCAAGGGGACACACCGTTCGGTAGGAGACCCAAGGCACTTAACTCTCTCAGGGCTGAGAACTTTTATTCTTATCCACTTTACAAACGAGATCTGTAGACTTGGAAGTAGTTTGTGGCTATCATCAACATAACTCTCAAAAGTAACAGAGTTACGGATCTCACGTACTTGTACCCAACTACTACCAATTCGTCATGCAGGAAATTATAATCAAGTGCACTTCAATAGAAATAATAGTTCAAGGGATCCCTTTAGATCCTAGGAATTTAATCAGGTTGAATTTTACTCGATTTTTATCATTAGGTTTCAAATAAATTTTGAATTTCCTTGATGAATTTTGAATTTTACTCGGATTTAATATTTTTATCACTTTTCACTTAACTCTGCTAGGATGTAACGATGGACAAAACTTCTGAAGTTTGTTCAACATCGCCTGCTGCCAGTCTTAACAGCTTTCACATTCACAGTGGCACGGCTTGTTTTGCTTTATTCTTTAGATGATTCTTATCCAATTTTTATAAAAAAATCTGAGCTAAATTAAAAAACAACAATTTTTATTCACAGTCGTTTTAATCGGTGATGTTTAATTCCACAGAAATTACACATGTTCACAATAAATTTCAGGGTAGAGGAAGTGCAGTGAACGAATTAGCGTGTGAAAAACTGTCAAAAGGGTGAAGTGTGGGGGAGAGGTTAACTAGTTTCTAACATTTACCTTTGCAAATTCGAAAAATTAAAAAAAAACTCTACAAATTTAAAGTTTTGGCAAATTTATCTGGAATTAAATGTTTAAATCCATTTTTTAACCAATCCAGCATGAGGGCTCCTTTGTCCGATTTCTTTTTCACGTCTTGACTCTCACCTTCTCCTTGTTCCAAGGTCAACATTCCCAAAAATGATTGGGTCATTGGAGCTTTCATCCATTCATCAAATGAAACCAAATCACTTTTCTTCTGCGTGTATAAATAAGACGAATTTTAAAAATTTCAAAAATTGAATTTTTTTTTTGAAAGTTTAAAAATATTAGAAAAAAACTCAAACCTTTGGGATTGCCTTAAATTTTGAAGTGACCACTTTAGAATCTAAATCAACTAGAATTGTCTTATAAAAAGCAAAAAATAGGTCAAAGGTCACTGTCCGAGTTTGAAGGGGACGGCCTTTCGTAGAACTAGAACTCTCGTTTTTCAACATGAGACAGAAAAGTAATTCTGCGAAAATCCGCTGAAGTTTCTTTGAAAAAGTTTTTGGTTCTTGCGAAATTTTTTCAGCGAGCAAAATCCAGTCGTCGCTTCGAACCTTATAAGTAAGTTTTTCAGTTAATTTCGAAATAACAGTTGAAAAAAAATTTTTTTTTGACAAAATTTACTTTATTCGGTGGATCTTTGGTCCACGTTAGTCCCACCGTGGCACTGATTGTAACCGCAAGGAGTCCTCCAGCGATTTTTCGAAAAACTGCCTTGGACATTCCAGCATTTTCAAGGTGAAGTGCCTAAACAAAGACGCTAACATAAAATGGCACCAATTTGAATTTGGTTGGGGTTGCACAAAAAGCTTACTTAACCTTTACTCCATTACCTCATGCACTTCCAGGCATTTCTCCACGCTCAAATAACCCCTTCGTTCTCCGCGAATTTTTGGATCTGGTTAAAAAAAACAAGAAAACAGAAATTGTAAGTTATTTAGAATTAAAAAAAAATTAATTTGAAATTTTAGAAAATAATTTAGAAATAATTTTTTTAGAAAAAGTTTCGTTTTACCAAAGTACATGTCAAAAAAGTTTGTCAAACCAATTTTTTGTGGAATCGTAAGCTACAACAAAAGCACAAAGAAAAATTTAACATTCAATGTTATTAACTTTTGTATTTACGTGGATGACTATTATACATATAATATTCAACTAACTTCAGCACTTGCGACCTTTAACACGACGAAGGTCAAGACCAAACTTGTCACAATTTTGTAAGACATAATGCCTTGGTTAATAACTAAAAAATGAAAGCTAAACCATATGCTTTTTAAATTGTTTGAATATTCAAGCATGTGATTCAAAACGAACAAAAGCAAGAAATTGTTTGACGTCGTCTTTAAGTTTAGTCTTGCGTATAATTTTATTTTCTCCCTATTGTATTATAATTATTGTCGTTTTACTAACTTTCTGTGTAAATTTAAGCTGCGTCAAAATGACGCAGACAAAAGAGTGAAAAAAGTTCTGTAAAATAACCTAGTTAACTAAATAAGGTGTAGAAGTAGTGTTTTGTGGAATTCTAAAGTTTTGATTTGTTTAATTAATTTGAACCTTATAAGTTATACCTCTTTTTTAACATTGTTTTTTTTAAATGAATACTTAAAATGGAGCGAAATCAATTAACCAATTAATTATGTTTTTTATCTACTAATGCCCATACCTGTTGCATGTTTAGCGGAAGGTGGCGAGTTCAGCTTATTGCTGTGCTGTTTTTGGTGAAATCGAAATGCCTCGTGGTGTCGTGGTTCTAAAGTTGAGAAGTCCGTGTCTTGGTCTTGGTTGTCTTTCATCGAATTTGTAAAACGATCTTACGGAAACGGAACTACGGAAGTGACCTACGGCACGGGTTGAGTGGCGCTGTCTGGCTGAGGTGATCATGACTTCCCTCAAGATTAACGTGGCGAACGTGCTAGATGTCGAACCAGGTCAAATTAGATGTCTTGCATTAAACGACATTACACAGAAGTTGGCGTTATTTCGGTAGGTACGGCACGGCACACTATGAAATATGAATGCATTCAGTTTCAAAAGATTTGGTTTAGTCTAACCCTTTGACCTGTGATGAATCATTTAGGGGCGGTAAACAACCTGTCATTGAATTATGGGATGTCTCCCATCTTCCATATTTGGAAAGAGTTATAACAGACTTAGAAAAAGTGGAAAATGAAGCCTCTGTCGAAAGTATTCTATGGTCCAATAATAGACTTTTTTCCTGTGGGCTACATGGATTCCTCTTGGAACATGACCTGGTCAGGCTTAATATCAAGGCGAGTAACCAATAATTACTATTTCAATAGAATATCTTAATATTGATTTTTAAATTGAAATCAAACAGTCGAGAACTGCTGCTACTTCCGGTCCTGTCTGGTGTTTCGGGGCGAATCCAACTGATACCCACTTGGCAGTAAGTGTGCGCTCGGGCAAAATCATTACAAAATGCTTGTAATACCGTTTCCTGACTAATTACTTTGACGAATTAATTAAATACTTATTTAGGCTGGGACTGAGGATGGGTTTGTCAACATTTTCGAAGTCCTCGAAGAAGGGTTTAAGCTATGTCAAGGTGTTAGACCGACAAGAGGGTAAGGTTAACCTAATACGGTTATACAACAGAAGTTTTCAATGCTAAATCCTTGAGTTTGGGATAATTTATTTTAGGTCGAGTTTTGTGCCTGAGTTGGTCTCCCTGTGGAAAATACATTGCTACCGGTTCAGTAGATTCTATTCGTTTATGGGACGTAGAAAAAGGTCATGCCCTTCAACGCCTTATGACTGGAAGGTCAAAACAGAATGAAACCATTGTGTGGTCAATCCTCATGCTTGACAACTTTCTTATCGTCTCGGGAGATTCAAGGTAAACTCGTAATTTTGGTTTAGAAACTTAATACTTTTTATTCATG
The DNA here is from genome assembly GCA_019776465.1 of Rambutanura hunanensis. Classification (NCBI taxonomy): domain Eukaryota; kingdom Metazoa; phylum Arthropoda; class Collembola; order Poduromorpha; family Neanuridae; genus Rambutanura; species Rambutanura hunanensis. The sequence continues at coordinate 1,649 of JABASK010001021.1, read as the reverse complement.
CTTATCAAACAAAAATTCCAAAATCCACTGTTGATTGGTGGCAGCTGGAACACAAGGAACGATGCTGATTCGTTGGCCCATGCTTGATAAAAGAGAAAACAATACGAATTATAGGGTTATTGGTCAACTGATCTAGTTAAGGTTTAAGTTAATTTTACCCATTGTTTTGAAGGCATCCTTTGTTCCTTTGGATAGTGAACGCATGTTCTTGCCCTTCGATCGAGGTCAAAGTCCATTCTGCAATGGCTAGTTCTTCCTTTCCATTCTTACCCAAAGTTCCTACCAAGGCAACTTTGTTCACTTCGTTGTCCTTCACAAATTCATTACGAAGGATGTACACCGTTTCACCTACTGTTTAAGAAAAACCGATTTGGGACGTTTTTCGTTTTCGAATTTCTTTTACAAAAAATTTTTAATTACAATTGATCGTCGATCGAACTCTCCACTCCTGTTAATGCAGTTTCTTTCCATTCGTCGGTTGTGACTTCTCGAGGGTATCCATTCCAAGTAGTCGTCAAAGCCTTTTGTACAAAAACATTTTTAAATTATGAACAGAAATGACGTTAAAAAAACGTAACCTTGAGCACTAAAATGCTGGCCAATTACCGAATACTTACCGAATGGTCACTTAAGCTTTCAATTTTATAAATTCCTCCTTTAACTATTCCTTTTTTGGCACTAATTTCACCCGTAGCAAAGAATAGGAGCAGTACTACGACGAAAGTTGACGTTTGACCCGCCATGGTAACTTTTCTCTGTATTAAAAGTAAGAGAATGGAAACGATTATGGTTTGAAAGTTTAAATAAGGCAAAATTTACCACAAAATAACCAAACCTAATTAATGCTAATGGGAATTAAGGCACTTTATACGCATCTATTTTTAACGCTTTAATTACTAGCTGTAAAATTAATTCGTACGCTTTAAGTGAAAGCTAATCTTTAAGTGTTTTAGTTAACGACGACCTTTGACCTACCCTTACTTATTTTTTTAAGCAGTGTTGGTTAGGTTAGGTTGGCAATTTTAGCAATTGCGTTGATCGTTTATCCTTCAAAAAGCGCCGTTTGCTGCATCTTTTCAATTGTGCATTCGGTCGTCGAACTGAAGGAAAAGAAAACTTACAAATTAGTTTTGGGTGTGGTGAAAATTTCAACCCTAATTGATTCTCACCTCAATCAAAACTCATACATAAAAGTGATGCATTATAAAATAATTAAGTTATGAAGAAAAATGTAGTCAATTAGCAGCTGATTAATTGTAATTAACTTAATTGCAGGGGAATTATTTCTTTTTGGGATGGTCGTGTGGGTGTACTTCGAAATAAAATGAATACTCACAAAGCAGATATTTTGACACTCAAGCTTTCGTCAGATAAAACGGCCATCTATGCTGCTGGTGAGTATACCATCACAAAGCAAAAATATATTAGAGATTAAATGCTAAAGCACCAATTTATGATCTTCACAAAATAATAATAATTTTTGTAATAATAAATAATTATTATGTTTCTAGGTGTGGACCCTAATGTCGTCCTCCTTGCAAGAACAGGTCGTGGAAATGATTGGTGGGTCAAGTCACATCAAAGAGTTATGCACACGAACGATGTCATGGCTATGGCCACTTTCGGGACAAAGTTGTATTCTGGAGGTA
>JABASK010001020.1:0-10959 GCA_019776465.1 Rambutanura hunanensis | reverse complement strand
TAAGCTCTTTTTGTGCTGTATAATTCCCGTGCAAGTTCCCAAAAATTTTGGTTAAAGCTTTTGAGGGTTGCTCGAATGTGCGACTAAAGCTTTTGAAAGTCGCTCCAATGTGCGACACGCCCAAAAACAAAGCGCTCCAAATCTACCTTGGGTTTTATCATTTTTTTTTTGATAAATCAGCACTGTAAAAAGTTAAAAATTCTTCTGCGGTTCATTGGTTTCATGGCTATCGTTTTAATTTTGTTGCTTTCCATTTGACTGATGATACATATCTTTCCATTTTCAGTTTCCAAGATCTCGACTCTTTATGTTATTTTTTTTTAAGGCCAGCAGAAGATTGGACTCAAGCTAAAGAGGTTAGGGTTAGGTTAGGATTGATGATTGATTAATGATCAATGTTTTTGAAAAACTCCTGCACATTGAGATTTTAATTCTGTCCCCTACGTTTTTCAGGACAAGGACTCAAAACCAGGAATTTTTTCTTGATATTCCTTTCTTTTCCTCGTTGTTAATCTATATTCCATCTGATATTCTGCTTAAAAGGCTGAACATACCTGCTGGACCAGAAATAAGTCTAACGTTCAGATTTATTGTCACTGTTCCAGTTTTCTGTGCAACATCCGGACCACTATTCTTCTTCTTATTAGCAGTAGACCTGCCAAACTCAACTATTAATTGACAATTTGCCTTTTTTGTAGTCGGTTTAACAAATTCGTAATTATATAATTTTACTTTTAAATTAACTTATCACTTGAGGTTAACTAACTTTAAATCTTTAGACACTCTCTCATCGTTTCTAAAGGCTTTTTACATATATTGTCCTTCACCTTGTCAGCGCACTTTGTTCACACGTCTTACAAGTTAGATAGCTTTTTCATATTCATTTTTTTTCAAAAATAGCATTTGCAAATTTCGTCGTAACCTGCTTTTTGACAGCACAAAACGCTGTAAATGCATTGTATTGTACTGCCTACGTCTACAATGCTGACAGCACGAGAGAGCACTTTTTTTCTTGCAAAGAGTGTTGAATACTTAAAATCAGATCTTTTTGCAATTTACAAAATTGAGGTGATTTGTGCGAAATTTTAGAGAGTCATTGGGTAAAATACGAAGAAAGTAAAAAAAAAACGGTCTTGCCGAAATTACTAATACAGTTTTTTAAGCGATTGTATCCGCTTCGGGAATTTTCTCGGTACTGATTGATACCGCTTGGGAAATTCGATGAGCATGGGTACGACGTAGGTCAGACTTGANTACTAATACAGTTTTTTAAGCGATTGTATCCGCTTCGGGAATTTTCTCGGTACTGATTGATACCGCTTGGGAAATTCGATGAGCATGGGTACGACGTAGGTCAGACTTGATAAAAATTGTCATAATAAATCCCACAAGTAATATTCCAGCTAAACATAAATTTGCACCAATGTCACCTATTTCACTTCCTAATAGTTTGCGAGTAATGGGTGTCATTATTATGCCAAAAAACTGGGCGGAGGCATTCAGTAGGCCAGATGAAGTACCTTCGGATTCTGGGTAGGTGATTTCTGCTGCAAATTCAAATCCAACAGGAAGATAACCCGTCATGAAAAATCTGAAATAAAAAAAAGAATTAAATTAGGTTTCCTAACCTAAAAAAAGTTTCATTTTAAAAATTTTCTAAATGCAATTACCCCAAAGCTGCAAAAACAACATAGATAGAAACAATAGACCCAGCATAGGGCAGCGTGAAAGTGTAGATCAGCATGCCAATAAATGAAAGAAAGTAAACTACGATAGTAGTTTCCCTAAAAATATTTAATTTACAATTAATTTATTAGTTTAACTTTAAATTAATTAATTTTGTTCATGTTATAATTCTGTGTATTTTGTAACTTTACTTGAATTTTCTTTGTCGTATCGAGGATAAATCCCGAAAAGACGCTACCGCACATTCCTGCGACAACAATTGTGAGCCCAATTCTTCCAATATCTTGTCCAGCACCCTGAAATTGAACATGGAACAATCACAATTTTGTAAAAACGTAAGTTCAATGTTATACAAAAAAAAAACTTTTAATTCTAAATTGAGTTTACAAATTAATAAAGTTAACTAGCTTTTCAGTCATTTTATGGAATTTTGGTGGAATCCGTCCCAATTCTATGGCCATGTGAAAAAAAAGTGAGTGAGGAATCATTTCATAGTGAGCATCAACTTTCGGTAATGGTATTATACGGGACAAAAAGGTTCTCACCCTTTCAAAGTCTTCGAAAGGCTTGGAGGGAAAAATTTCTCATAAGGAGCTTTTTGTGCTGTATGAGACAAAAAGGTTCTCAACCTTTCAAATTCTTCGTACGACTTGGAGGGAAAAATTTCTCATAAGGAGCTTTTTGTGCTGTATAATTTTGTTAAAACGTAAGTTTAGTGTCATACAAAAATTTTTGTTTTAAACTCTCAATTGGAGTTTACAAATTAAGGAAGTTAATTCGACTGCTGTCTGTGGAATTGGGAATTTTCTTTCTAACCTCAAAATACATGAGAATGAATGTATTCAAAAGTGTCGAAATGGCGTAGAAGACGCCTGACGTTCATGCCGTACGACACAAGAAGAAGAAGATATCCGGTATTTGTCAAAAGACGCTTGATTCCACTGAGATAGTCTTCAGGTTCAGCGTCTAGCAACGCTGCTTGTGCGACACTTGGTGGCGTGGGAGGTTTTGTTCGGAAACCTAAATTAGAAATTATGAATTTCATAACATTTTTTTTTGTTAAATTGCAAGTTTTTTTTGTTAAAATTTCTTTTTTTTTCTCACAAAAAAAGACTAGGACCAAAAGTGTCGTCGTAATTCCCGCCGTGCCGTAGAACATAATGCTGAGATCAGCACCAATTTCTTGCGTCGTTCCACTACTTCGTACAAGTATAGGCGGAAGTACGAATCCCAATGCGACACCAAGCTGAAATTGAAATGTTAAAATATATTAAGTAACCAAGGTTGACCTCTGACCTCGATTACTAAAAAGTTTGTTCCTGTTTCATCTCTAGGTTAAAGTATCTAATTCTATGAAAAGTTATCAATTGACGTTTAAATCAAGTCCTATTTAATGACAATTCGACCTAATTTATGCGCTATACGAAAAAATCCTGACCCTCATAAACTTCGAGGTCAATGTCATTGAAAATCAAGAACTTATTTAGTGACAAGTTGATTGACTTCCTGTACTTTTACTAAATTGAAAAACCCTTCACAACTCGTCGCTTACGGGAAGTTCGTGGTTAATTGATTTTAATGATTAATCAAGCTTACTGCGTAGTGTTGAATTTTACCTGATTTCCAAATACTCCAATTGCTGTGGCTTTTGAGACTTCATGTGGACCAAACCAAACAGCAGCAATTAGTGGGGGTATGCCCAAGATGAAGATTTGTGACACGGCGACTACACTTTGACCTATAAATGTCACCCAGAATAAGTTTGGACTCGCTGACAATACTTTGATCCATGACCTCCAGTGCGGTTCCGAAACAACCGATTAAAACCGCAACTCGTAGTCCCTGAAAAACAAAACAAAGCAACAGAAAGTAATTTTATGTAACATCAGGCCACCGTGGAAAAATTTTAAAATGCGTGTCGTTATTTTTATTTCTGTCGTAAAACAGTTAAATTAAGAACAATGTTAACTGAACAACACCTGAATATTAATTAAGTAACATGAACTAATTATCCTGTCCTTGTTTTGTCAATTTCCGTTCGTGACTTTGGAAATTTCCCAGAATTTCCTGTCCAAATTTGTTTCTAGGAATTTACTGACGACCAATAAATTCTCGGTAAATTTCCCAACTAATTCAGTAAACGACTTAACTTAAAACTGGGAACTAATTACCAAGATGCTTTGTAAAGATATACAAGTTTCAGCCTGGAGATATTAACTTTGACCTCTCATCAGACCAGCACAACTAATGAGTAACTCTAATGATGGCTTACTTTTTCTGAAGCAAAAAATGTTACCTTTTTCTGGAGCAAGAATGTAGCTGGGAAAATGAGCGGAATGTAGACAAACATGAAGACAAGTGAAGTCCAGTCGACCCATTCGGGTGCCACGTCATAGTACTTAGTCACAATATCGTTGATAATTGCATACTGAATCCATTGGAAGGCATTAGCAGAAGAGTAGAAGACAAATAGGGCTAGGACAATCCATCGATATGGGTAGACTCGATAGTTAGTCAATTCGTCACCAATTGTCCCACCAACTGATGAGTCAACAATGCTTCCATTGTTGACCAGTCGAACTTCACCCATTGTTAACTTTAGTTCAAAAAGGGCGGACCAGACACTTATTTAGTTTGAATTATCAGTCTCGTGCACTCTCGTATGTCGTATCTTCCGTGATGATATGGGTCTCTGTCATTTGAGGTCAACTTTCTGAAAACAATGAAAAGTAAGTGAAGGTCAGTATATATTTGCGTCTCATTTCAAGCCTCTAGACTAAACACACCTGTAATACTCCTTATGTCGTAAAGTAGAATGATCCTATTGTTTGCAAATTATATATACCAACACAAGACAAATTACTTATAATAAAAAACTAGACTTGAATTAATTGACTCTTGCTCCTTCTGCACATACTAGAGTGTAGTATCTCCCTTCTTAAGTGTTCATCCAGACACGATTAGTTTTTCCAGTAACTTGACTTGACTTACGTTAGAATATGACTAATGTCTTCCGCGACACGTCCTCCTGTCAACTGAAAGTTTCCCGTCTGGTAACATTTTCCTTTTTATGAGAGCCACGGAATGAGCGCCATAGAGCTGAGTTACCGTATTTTCTCTAGTAGAAGGCTGAATTTCTAATGGATACACAAGTCTAAAGTATTTCAAGCGACCAATCCGAGTTTTAAAGTAATACGTTACAGCGTTATACTACTCGGTCCTGGACTTTAACCTCTTTGTCTTCAGGGGAAAATCCAAGTCTCTCATACCAAAACATCGACTGCCCCCCCCCCCCATGTCAGCATAACCTCAACTTTTTTTTATAATAATTTGTTCCAAAAGTATTTATCCACGAATAAAGAAGGAGCAATCTCGAAAAACTTTGGAATTAGAAGGTCATAAACCGAAACCGCAAAAGGAAAAAACTCAAAAGATACTTTTCGAAGATTTGACAATCATTCATAACACGCTCAAACATATAACCATGGTTGATCAACTGAGAGTTATAAGAATTTACATTAGAAATAAAATTAAACGTCTTAAAAACGTAGTTAATTTTGTAAAATGTTATAAATTATTTAGCTAATCGAGTAAAACTACGACGAAAAACTGTCGACGTCTGCAGATTGTTTTTTCTTCGTCTTTTAAGTTCATTAAACCACTACCAATTGACTGCGATTTCAGTAGTACTTGCCGCAGTAGGGTGAATGCCCTGCGGCGTCATTGAAGAACTAAAACTTAAACGTTTCAAGTATTCGTTCCTCTAAAGCTTTTCTAAGACGAGGTCATTGACCTTCATGTAAATAATTCCCGGGATATGTTTCTTTAGTGAATTCTAAAAATTAGGTGAATTTCTAAAATAACTTTGTAAAAGCAAACTTAATAAATTGACCTTATAAAATACGACTTACATCGAGAAAACGTTTTCAGGACGAATTGCGTTAGACCATTTTGAATTCAGCACTTAATTGTTTTATTTTCGCGCCTGCTACCTACTCTAATCTAAATCGACTTTCACCCGGCAGTTCTCTTAATGGAAAAAAGTGTTTGCTTTCCAGAATCCTTGAGGGATTAAGTGAGTGACTTAATGATCCTTCTACCCGATTTCTCTAGAACTGGTTCTCCAGGCAAAAACAACCCGACTGGACTAAGATAACGTTATTGTTAACTTGAGGCTGAGTCAATTTCAAATAAGTTCATTCCTAGAAAAATTTCCACTACGTGTGCCAAATTCGCGACTTTTTTTTTAATGTGCAAATAAAGACTCTCAGAACTTTTATCTTTATTGTACTTCTCTTCAGTTGAATGAAACTCCAGACTGCACAACTGCGCCTAATTCTTTTTTTTAAATGTCCATAACTTTCATGTTATTTAACTCGAAACTTTCCTCATTTGATTGAAAAAATTTTCCAAATTTTTAAAGTTTAAAGGTAGAAGGTCAAAAGGTCAACACGCTGCTAGACGCGACAGTTAAATGTCATTCAAAGTTAACACTAATTAGCACATCTACGAGCGTGTAAGATAACACGTTCAGGCTGAAGCTTTTATAAGCGTCGTCAAAGCATCATCACTCATTTGGCTGACAAGGAAAAAATAGGCAAATAAATGGTGACGCATCAATTTAACTTGGAGGTCAGAGTTCAGCGCAGCTAAAACTAAACCAAAAACTTTTCATTTATAATTTATAGCATTTAAAAAAAAATTAGTAAATCATGAAATAGTAAGCAAAAAAAAGAGAAATTTAACCACCTTCTGCCAAAAGTTTATCGCGCGCCAAAAAAAAAAGTTTTTTTTTGCAAAAATCTAAACTTTTAAGTAAAACAAATTCATAAGTTTTTTTTCCTTACCACTTATTTTTTGCGAAAAAATTTTCCTCCGTTTCTAATAAGTTTTGCTCAGTCAGACTTGACTTTTGCGAGAAAAAAATGAACTACACTTAACACTTTCACTGAATAAAACGTAAAAAATAGTTAAGGTTTAATTTAGTTGAGGTCATTGACCTCCAAATTGTAACAGGGTTAGTTCGTATAAGTTATCTTTTTGATTAAATAAAACTGAACTAACAAATGAGGATAAAAAAAACAATGTTTCCCACCAATTTATAATATTTATCGTGTGATTCAGACAAAAGTAAAACACACCGCACTGCAGATGGAGAAAGTTCACGTTTTTGCAAAAGAAAAAAAAACCGAGTGAACCCGAATTTGCAAAACCGACAAACCGTCAGCTGCACTTAAGTAAAAGAACCTTGTGCCAAAAAAAAATTTTCCCTTTTTTGCCTAAAAAAACAAAAAGTTTACGGCGTATTGTTTTTTTCATTCAACCTTCTTCTAGGTAAAACGAACGAGTTCCAAATTGTCAACTGAACTCACATTTCTAATTGAGTTATGACATGCCAACAATTTTTGCAAATTTTATGTGCCACGTGGTGAAAAGCAGAACAAGGTTTGGAAATTAATCCGAATCTAAAAGGTTTAAGGCAATTGAACTCTTATGATTAATCCTGATAAGTAATTGATAAGAAAATTGTTACGCTTGATGATAAAATACAATGTTGGCGTGGAACTTTATACGTAAATGGCTCAAGAGTTACTTAATTTTCTGTCTAAAAAAATTGTGCATTTAAAAACAAATTATTTTTTGGTTAAAAGATACTATTAAAATCAATGAAATATCGATTCGGCTTTTGACATTTCGACATTTGACATAAACTGCATCAACTTGTTAATAATTTGACCAAGAACGAACTTGCTTTTACTAAATATAACTTATTAATTAACATAACTTATTATTATAACTTAAGTTATGTTAGTTATTAACTAAACTATCATAACTTTTTCTTTGTTAAATATAATTATAAAACAAAAATATTAATTGTACAAACGTCTAAGAGCATGACATTTCAACACTTTCTAATTGTGGTAAATGTGTTGACCAAAAGAGCATTTTTCGATGTCGGTAAGAAATCAGAAGTGACGCACTGTCACTAATTCGAAGCGTATAAGGTGCATCGGCCGAAAAGGGCTTCCAAGGTACGGAAATTGCCAAGTTTGTTTCATTTGTCGTAGGTTCACTGCGTTAAAAAAACGAAATTGAAGAACTCACATAATTTTTAAAAAAAATATGTCTTGAAAGCCAAAAAAAAAATTTTTTTTTAAATTTGAAAACTAAAATTTACAATTTTTCAAAGTTTATAATTCACCAATTTCCGAAGTAGCAAAAGCTAACAACAAATTTACCCATATTGTGCCATATTGTACCAAAGTGTCGTCATGACGTCACGTACATGTCGTCCTTCTTGATCGTCAATGTCAACGACTACATTTGTAGTAGGATTACGAAATTGGAAAAGATACAATAGTTCTTCACCATGGATGACATATCCTATTTTGTTTAAAAACTTGTTAAAAGCACTAACATTTTGATGAATTATGAAAAAAGAAATGTACAATTCAAAAAATGTCTATTGCTTACTACTAGGATCATCCAAATTTAAAGCGTCACCACCAAGTTTCTCCAGTTCGGAAGCAATTTCTGGAGTAATTTCTATAATGTCTTTTTCATTTGTAGAGAATCTCGATTGACGATGATGTTTTTGTGGAATTCGCGGTTCACGATCAGGCGCTTGTGTTAAAATTTGAGCAAACGAATGCACACCTTCGTAGTCAAAGGTGTAAAAGAACGTTTTTAAATTTGCTTTAGAAAATAGTAAAGCTGTTTGATAAACTGGTGAAATGAGGCTAAAATCTGATTGAAGACTAATATACTCGTCGCGTAGTTCAGGAACGTTGTTCATTGGATAATTTTTAAAATACTCGAATTTCATAGCTAATTTTAGCATTTCTGTGTTGTTAACGAATCCTGACCCTTTCACTACTTTTTTTAAGAAAACTCGTTCTGGGTACTTTGAATCAAGAGCACTGGCGTTACTCAGCCGCGGAATTAACGAATCTGTAAAGATTTTTAAAAAAAGTAAAAAATCTAAAAAAATGTACATTTTTTTTAAAAAAAAGAAAAAAAAATGTTGTTTTTGAAATATTCTCCTTACTCAAGACTGCACTCGCACTTTCGTCTCGTGTTACCCCGAGAATCACAGGAACTTTGTTGACACGTCCTGAATTTACTGCTAACAGAGGTGGTTCACCTAAATATACTGGCCAATCAGCTACTTCTTCAGATTGAATTACTGGACCAGCATTTGGTGCTTTCTTATTTGACCTACTGGACTTTCGATCACTTCCGGGAAACTAAATGGAAACGTATGAAATTGAAGATTTTTCCAGAAAAAATTCAAGGTTTCAGATTTCTTACGTATACAGGATAAACAACTTTTTTTTAAAAAAATATTCGCTACTGCTATGAAGTTTTTTCAGAAACACTTACCCGGTCCGACCCAAGGGCTTCGGTAGCTACGACTTCCCTCGGATCCGAAAATCGGATACAATCAAGTAATGTTTTAGTTTCAGCAGAAATGCATCCGAGGTTTGATCCTAGACGTTGTAGATGAGCAAGTGGTGATTTCTGGATGATAAAAGGTGCTAGAAACGTACCGCTTTGAATGATAGCACGATGAAAGAGACCTAATAAGTCACAAAAAGTATTACATTTAACTCGTATTCTAATTAAAGTTTAGTTAAAATGTACTTCAAGTTTTGACCTTTTGTCATTGGAGAGACAAGATGCAGTGCTACAGAAACTGCACCAGCTGATTGTCCAAAAATTGTTACTTTTTTTGAATCCCCACCAAAATTTTGAATATTTTTTTGAATCCATCGTAAAGCTTCAACTTGATCCATCAGTCCCATATTTCCAGGTTGCAAGGAATCCCCACTACTAAGAAATCCAAGGGCTCCTAATCGATACTGTACGGTAATCACTACCAAGCCTTTTTGAACCAAGTGTTCTGGATTGTAAGTGTCTGATTGTCCAGCTACGAACCTTTTTGCAAAATGGGTAAAATTAAAAAAAAATGTGTATTTTCTAAAAAAAATTTTTTTTTTTTGAAAATTTCAAATTTACCCCACGCCATGAAAGAAAACCATAACTGGCACCAATTCCTTTTGGTTCAACTTTATATTTTTTTCAAGTACAAATACATTTAAATGCAAACAGTCTTCTGAGCCAGTCACGTTTTGTGAGCCGAACAAATCCCATTGGAGACAAGGTGGGGCAAAGTGGGACGCATTTCGGACTTTGGTTTCCACAAAAGAAATGGGTGGCTTTGAAAAAAAAAAGGTTAAATGTTGAAAATATTAATTAAATTTGATAATTTCTCAAGTCATTTCTCTTACTTTGTAGCGCAGTTGGCCAATTGGTGGTTGGGCGTAAGGAACTCCTTTAAAAGTAGCCACCGGTTCTCCATCCAGGACATTCTGAACGATTCCGACATAGCCAGTAGGAGAATTCGACTGGTCGTCACTTAATAGAACCTTGACGGTAGAGTTGAGCATTGTACTTCTTCGAGACGCCGAAGGGTCATGACCTCTTACCAATGCAAAAGAACAGATGAATGTGAGCCAGAAATAGGACATCATTTTGTACTTGTGAAGTATGTACTTGCTCAAAATGAAATGGAAGGTGATGGACTTTAACGACGCGTAAAAAGAAGTTACTCTGGACGTTTATTGAACTCATACAACTCCAGGCTTTTCACCCTTTCATTTAAAAAGACAAAACCAGCAGAACGAGTTTTTTGTTAATTAAACTTAATAAGTAACTTAACATCTTTTCGAATGAAAACCGAAACGGGTTAGGAGTAGCTATACCCTTGCTATGGACGCCTAGTAGGTTAGGTTAGTATTAGTAAATATTGATTAAAATTTTAAGCAAAATTTGCAAATTTCGACCAAAATTTGCAATTTTCAATTCTATAGTATTCTCCTATAATTTTTTACACATCGGTCCCCAAAAGTTCTTTGGCAAAAAAAAAATTCATGAACCAAGAATAATACAAACGAATTTCTTTTTATTAAATTTTTATTGTAAATTTCAAAATTAACGATGTTCCAGTTCCATTCTAATGGATTACGTCTAAAAAAGCTTCGTGATCCGAAATAACAAATAGGCTTTAAATTGTCACGTTTTTTTTAACTGTACATCTTCAATTTCTACACGTTCAGTTTATGTTAGTACGTCCATTTATCATTTATTCTGCAGCCTCATCCTATTTCTTGAACAAAAAATAAAATAATTTTTGACGCCTGCACTGACTAAATAAAATTTTCAATTCAGATAAATGTTGGTCCACCGGAAATTATTGCTTTAGGACTGGAA
>JABASK010001019.1:0-10960 GCA_019776465.1 Rambutanura hunanensis | reverse complement strand
CAGCTACTTGGTGCTAATTGGTGGGATTCACTTTGTTCCGCCTCCTCAACGTTTGCCGCATCTGTACCAATCAGGAATTGCCATTTTATCGTTTTTACATTACGCTGCCTTTTGTGTCGTGTTCCACGTGCTCCTTTTCAGGTGCACTGGAGGAGGTGAAGCGCGACGTGATGCGACTGTTACCAAGATTAAGAAGAAAAAGTGAATAATTCAAAATTCAGCTCATTATGATAAAAATTAGTTTTAATATTTGACCATCAACCCCATCCCCCCCCTCACATTGCGTGTACAAACCTCCAGGAAATTAAGTGTGAAGTGACGTCACACGAAGTCAAAAGGAAATTAGAACAATCAAGAAATTAACGGGAGGTATCAAAGAAAAACTTTAAATATGATTTCTAGTCAGTAGACAAAACACGAGGTAATTTACTTAACAAGTGGTTCGTAGTTTACAACAACTTACGACTTGTATCATGAATCAAGATAAAGTTACAAGATTGTAAAGCTTAGAACTACATAGTGTTAGATTATGGACGAAGGAATAAAAAAAGTAATTGTAAACTACTTTCCTTATTACTTTCATTCTTTCGTCCATGGATTTGTGAGTTTAAGACGAATTTCCTTCCCATCAGGTGGGAATGGAAATTCCCGAATTCATTCAAGGTTAACTACATCTTACAAAAAAAACATCATCTTTTGACTTTTCTTGGAAGAGAGAGGAAGGAAGGAGCAAGAGAAGCAAATTGAGTTAGTTTTACTTACGTTTGATTTGAGTGAACTCAGTTTTCAAAAAAAAAATTTTGTTTCTTTTTATTTCAAAGTTTTTTATTTCTTCTACAGAATCCGTGGAAATGGAAACCCTTCGTGTCAAAGCTCCAGGAAAGGTCATCTTATTTGGAGAGCACGCTGTTGTCTACGGAACACGCGCTATTGCAGTCAGTGTAGGACTCTTTACTCACTTGACCCTCACACCATGTCAAAGTCTTCGACTTGAGTTTCCAGCAGTAGGACTTGATACGACCCTTGACCTTGACCAACTACGCGAACTAAAGAAGAAGTTAGGAGCAGATTTTAGGTAACTTTGAATAAAAAAGCACACAAAAATTGTAATTATGTAAAACTATTCATTTTTTTTTTTTTAAAGATTTGACGTTTTGAATGCTTTCCGTGAAGTTCCAATTAATGACGAAGCAAAGACTCAATTGCTAGAGTTTACTAAAGGTCATCAAATACAATTTGAAGATTTTGGCGAAAGTTTAAAACCAGCACAGGACGCTGCTTTTCAGTCGTTTCTTTTCATTTACCTTGCCTTGTTCGAGGAATTGACACCATTCCACTGCCAAATCGAAACGGAGCTTCCTGTTGGGGCGGGGCTTGGAAGTTCGGCGTCATTCGGCGTGGCACTTGCCGGTGCCTTGCTATTGGCAGCTAATCGAGAGAAAAAGAAAGGCTACAATGTTGATACGGTAAAGAGGCATGGTTTTAATTAGGTTAGACTGACTAACTTTTAACTTAATTATAGTTTCTTGTGTAATTTCAGATTAATCGATGGGCCTTTGTCAGTGAGAAGTTTGTGCATGGGAGTCCCAGTGGGGTGGACAATAGCGTGGCGTCGTTCGGTGGTGGGATTGTGTTCAAAAAAGGGGAACCACTCCAACGTAAAGATTTTACAGTTTTTTTTTAGAAAAACTTCTTTTTTTAAAAAAAAAAATGGGAAATGTTTGTATTTTTGTATTTTTGTACAGATATCGTCGAGTGCCCGGATATTCATGTTTTGTTGGTCAACACAAAAGTACCGAGATCCACCAAAGTTATGGTGGCTAAGGTTTGAAATGACAAGTTTTGTAATTTAAAATGATTTAATAATGACTTTGACCTGAAGTTGACCTTTTTTTCTTCTATAGGCAGTCGCTGTGAAAGACTCTAACCCGATACTCTTCGAATCTACCATAGCAGAGATTGACACCCTGGTGGGGACTTGTGTGACTCAAATTGAATCTGGACAAGGTCTGGATGAGCGGCTAATTCGACGAAATCAAGAACTTCTATTTGGTCTAGGTGTGTCCTCATCCTGCATTAGATTTAATAGTGCAGCTGGCTAAAGACAATGGACTAGAAGCCAAGTTGACTGGAGCTGGTGGTGGGGGTTGTGCTTTCATTTACATTCCACCTAATCACGAACAAAAATCTCTTGATTCACTTTTATCAGCACTTAAATCTAACCAATTCCAAGTCTGGGATACGATTCTGGGATGTAAAGGATTCACAGTGGAGGAGGTGCTATAGTTCACTTAATTCGTCAACCAATGCGATTGCTCTGGATTTCGTTTTGTTCCTCAAAGGGTAACAACACCCTGTTAGAACAGATACGTACATGTCAGCCAAACTAAGGGTTGAGTAACAAGTATTTTTTAGCTTACCATTAGAAAAATCAATTAAATTCTAATTTTTAAAAATGACAGTTTGACCTTCTCCTCGAGTGGGGGTGAATTCCAAGCGAATGGTTTTGTTCAGTTTAGTCTTGAGTTATGGGTTATTTAACTTTAACTTGTGTTTGTGCCCATGATGAAGACCTCGTTAGTTAAGTCGCCGTCGACAATCGACGCGTCGTCCGTCGTAAATTTTTGACGTAAGGTACTACATAGTTGTCACTCATATCATCAGTGCGTCATTTAGAAAACTTGAAAATGACGTAGCGGGAAACCGTATCTTATTATGAATTTCAAAACAGCTGGAGAAACAAATGAGAGATGAGAGAACAGAGCAGAAACGACCGGAAAAGATAGTGTTTGTCAATTATTTCAATTTGTCATCAAGCAGGAGTTGTAACTTAATTAGTAAATTAATTGGGATAATAGATTAACGTTCAATTTACTGCTAGTCAACTTGTGGAATTGAATTTCGTAACAAATTCTTAACATCATCGTCATCATCTGGTTGGTAACCGAGTTCGTGTTTTTTTAGCCTAAGGATTCTGATCTGATTTTTGGAAGGTTATCCTTGATCCTCGAAAAAGACTAGTGTGAGCGTCCATTCACGATGGCATCCTCCGATCAAGCTACTGGTTTTCTAGGCGGATTTATTCGTGCATCTGCTACCCGTTTGGCTACTACAGTTTTGAACAAAGTAGTTACTGCAGCTAGCACAGAGATTAATCCGTACACAGTCCAGGAAATCACTGGGAAAAGTATCGAAGAGGTAACTCATATTACTAATACAAGTCGTTCATTGCATTTAACATTTTTATAAGATTTAATCTAATCGAATTTGTTTTGGGTTTCAAATCTAAAGGTTTCTAATTGTGACAAGGTTACAAGGGACAAGCATTCTGTACTGCTTCTTTATGAAAAACTGAAGAGTACCATACCTTCTTGTAGTGTTGTCCTTCATCAACCGAGTCCTGGTCAACGAATGTGGTACTTGTATCGGTCTCGTGATGTTACTGAAGCTACTAACGCTTTCAACAAGTACAAGCCTCTGTCAATATTGGTCAAAGCAGACTCATTTGTTCGTACACACGCTCATTGTACCTTAAAAAACAAAACGTTTTTATACTAAAAGACTTAAAGTTGTAACTGCTTGTATGTAGGTTTGTGATACCACAGTTCTACAGAAGATTTGTTCTAAACTTCGTGAACCTGCGTGTGATGGATGGACTCCTGCTCATATTGCAGCTGAGTTTGACTATTTTAAAGCCTTTCAGCATTCACTCATGAAGGAGTAAGTAACATGACCAATGACCACAGTTCAACTACTAACGTTTACGTACCAACTGTACTTACTTAGTAACTCCCTTATGTTTTGTCAATTCTCGTAGGTTTTTGAATCTCCAAGAAGGTCCTTCCTTAAAAACTCCACTGCATGTCGCCCTCGAGTCCAAGAGTATAGGATCTGTCAAAGAACTCATCAATCTTGGTATTCATCTTGACGTAAAAGATATTAAAAACAACAACGTTCTGCATTTCGCCGCTGCGTCATCTGCTCAAGCGCTAAAAGTAAGTAAAAAAATGTTAAGCAGCTCAATTCTTATTTTCATTTCAAAATTAATCGTTTTTTCTCTAATTCACTTTAGCTCATTCTGGATAAACTGCCAGAACGTCTCTCTCCTCTGCAGAATGAATGGAACGATCAAGGAATGACGCCACTGTCTATTGCCTCCAAACAAAACCTTTCTCAAAATGTTGAGGTATTGCTTGAAAAAACTTTTACTTTTTATAGATTTTGTACTAAATCGACTAATCGTCTATCGCTTCTTGTTTTCTTACATAAGATGCTGTTGACTGCTGGTTGTGATGTCAGCGTCCGGACGAAAAATGAAGGATACCCTGTGACCATTGCACTCAAAAACAATTGCCCTCTGTCGATGGAAGTGCTTTTGAAACATTCGTCAGAACAGATCAACTTTATAGTAACGATTTTTTTGTCAAGAGCTAAATTTTTGAAAAACTTTTGAAAAACTTTGTTTATATTTTCGGTTGAATTTCATTACGTTTTTAGGATACAGTAGATGGAAGTTGTGCTCTGCACTGGGCGTCTGGACCAGAAGTCCTCCAAGTTTCTTCTAGATCGTGGTGGTGACCCCAACATTCCAAACAAGGAAGGTCAAACTCCTCTTCATACTCAAGTAAGCCTATCTTTTGTTTTTTACATTTGACTTGTAGTTTTCTAGTTTTCGCTTTGACCTCTACTTTTTAAAATTTGACCTCTTGATTTCATTTTTTCAGGCCAGACGTGGTTGTTTGAAGGGATGCCTGTCGTTGCTCTGTCAAGGGGCTTTTCCAGATTTGAAGGACTCTGAAGGCAACACTGCACTTTCACGTGGCTGCTAAACTGTGTTCCCAAATTATCATTCAGGTCAGAAGTCATGTTACGTTAAGGTTCTTAAAAAAGGTACCTTGAACCTAAACGAAGCCATTCAACTTTAACTGTCTTGTCAACTGTCAAGGTATTAATCTGTTTTGAAGCCGATTTGGACCTAGTCAACGACCAAGGTCAAAGTGCACGTCATCTCGTATCAACAAGTCAACGATCGAATCAAGACCAAGTTCTTTTTATTCTCGACTCTTGTGGTGCCAGAAGGTATAAGTCGTCGTAACACTAACATTGTCCAACGAAAAGCTTCTTATTGGTTGATTCTTAACTTTATTTATTCCAGATGCCCCGCCTTCTTCCAAGATTCGTGTACTGATGGTTGTAAATGGAACGGAGTTAACAAAGGAATTCCACCTGAGAAATACATTGGAGCACTCGATCCCACCATGGTACAAGAAGCTCTTGAAGCTTTTTCGACGACTCGTCACATTCTTAACCGATCACGACGTGGAAGTTTTTCTGGAGAGAATGCTGAACATTCTCCCACAGGACAAAGTACTGCGACTGGATTCACGTGTCAGAAGCAGTTTACTAGATGGTCATATTGGTGGTCGTCTGTTGTCCCTGGATGGTGGTGGCATTCGAGGACTCGTCCTTACCCAAATTCTCATCTGCATGCAGAAAGTAAGTGGCGATCTTCTAAAGACTCGTTTTCGACGATTGATCGAATTAATTTTGTTCGAATCGACAATAATTTTCGGTTTTTCTGCTAGGAATTCGGAGTTCCTATTGTAGAACTTTTCGACTGGATTGCCGGAACGTCTACTGGAGGTGAGAAATTTTTAAACAAAAAAACGTGTCCATTTCGAACAAGTTTCATTCATTTTCGATTCAAGGTATTATGGCTGTCTGTCTTGCCAGTGGTAAAAGCCCGATTGAAATTCAATGTCTCTATCTTCGACTTAAGGACAAAGTGTTCGTAGGGGATCGTCCTTACAGTGTAGAAATAATGGAAGAATTTCTCAAAAATGAATTAGGACATGAGACAAAAATGAGTGATTTACGAAGACCAAGGTACAAACTACCAAAAACTTTTTTTTTAAAACCGATTTTACCCGTGTATTCTAATTTCAAATTGGTTTTGCTTTCCGTTTTCCAGACTTATGATTACCACAGCGATTGCTAATCACCGACCACCAGATTTTCATTTTTTCAGAAATTACTTGTCACCGTCAGTTATTATGGGAGAACCAGCACGTGACGCTTGTAACCGAAGTCCAGAAGATCTATTCGTCTGGGAAGTCGCCAAGGCTACTGGAGCTGCACCAAGTTATTTTAAACTCGATGCCAAGTACATTGACGGTAAAACTATACGAAACAAAAGAAATTTTGTAGATTAAATGAAATTTTTTCTTGTTACTCTAGGAGGATTAGTAGCTAATAATCCAACACTTGACGCTCTCACGGAATTAACTCAATTTGGTGCTGTTCTCCGTGCTAATGGTGAAACGAATGAACTTGAAGCCAATTTACCATCAGTTGTAGTCAGTTTAGGTACTGGAGTTTTGCCAAGAGTTCCTTCTAATTTTGCGAATTACGATATTTCTCGACCAGAAACTTTTCTTGATGCAATTTCTAAAGTTTCCAAAATTGTCAACGTCGTTGCTCTTCTAGTGGAACAGGTGAGGAGGAGACGTGCAAATTGTGCCAAAATTCAATTGAACCTTAATAGTGTCTAACATTCGCTCCTTTCAGGCCACTCAGGCTGAAGGTCAAATAGTCGAAAGGGCACGAGCCTGGTGTGCTTCAATTGGTGTTCCATACTATCGCTTTTCTCCACATTTGTCCAGTATTGTAGATTTGGACGAGACGAACGAAGAAGTACTGGTGACGATCATGTGGGAAACGCGTGCCTACCTTCATGCCAATCGTCACTCGCTAATTCACCTGAAACGACTCTTATTTGCAAATGGATCTCCTCCTTCTGCTGGATAACTTGTCGGTAAATCGCTGAAATTGAATCTAACTAATAAGCACATAAAACACAATTAAGTACCTATTCACTAAAAATACAAAGTATTAAAAGAAATTCAATAGTTTTATTGTATCACGTTGCTAGTCAATAAAACTAACGTCATCGTCCGATTTAAGTTTCGAGGGACGGGCAATAGAGGTCGCGGCCTTGAGACTTCGATTGGATTCGGTGTAACTGCCTAATTCCATTTCAATAGTATCTTCATCAGGCGGAGGTCTACTACTAGTAGTCGCTTCTACTGCAATGTCACCAAGGTAAGGTTCATAGTCGCCATGAATTTCTTCTATCCATTGTTTAGACCTTGGCAAAAGAAAAGGATCAAAGGGGAAAAATGCTTCGAGTTGCGTCGCTACCACGTGGTCACTTTGAGCTCCGATAAGTTGTTGCGTAATTGTTGGAATTGTCGCTAATTGATTTCGTTCAAGGACAGTACCGCAGTAAGAAATTTGATGTTGATGAGCTGCTTTAACAAAAGTGGAACTAATTCCTTCTTCACAAGCTTTAAGTGGATTCAGTTCAGAAGTAAGAAGACGCCCGAGCTCTAGTGATCGAGTAAAAGTTACACCTATAAGAAGGTCAAAGGTCACATTAAACAGAACCAATATATCAAATTGTAAGTTACTTTACTGTTTGTTCACCATACATTTTGTTCCAAGTAGTTCCTTATTTCTAAATGCAAAAACGTAGAAAACCGTTTGACAAACAGCATAGAATGGACCGTGAGCTTGGATATTGATCCGTGGCCCAATGGGCGGTCTTGGATCGCTGACTGGCGTAACTATTCGCCCACGCACACATTCTGCTCAACCATCGTTTTACCGTTCTGAAAAAAAACAAAGGTTTGAATTTAACTTTTGTTTTTTAATTTAATTTGAACTTTTTTTTTTGAGTTTTTTACTCAATGCTGATGAAACGTGCTCGGGCCAGAAGACCAGACAAGTAAGCCATCGCTTGAATCCGCAGAATCGGAGAGGCGTTGATGTTCGTTGCTTTTTTCCATAGAAAGTCAAGAAATCGTGAAAGAAAAGAAGGATTGGAGTTTTAGGAGGTAGAAGTAAAGAAATTGAACATTATTGAGGCCAAAAGAAGGAAGGATTTCAGTTCCAAAAATTTCTAGAAATGAATTCAGTAATCGATCTCTTTCGTCTTCATTTCTCCACCACGGACCCTCTGCCTCGTCATCGTCATCATCATCCTCTTTGACTTCAGATTTAACATCCGTCCAAATATTGTTAATATACTTGAAAACCAAGTTGAGACAGACGTCAAGTGTTTCAATGAGTGGATTCAGTAGTGTCGGCGCAGAATCGTCCAGTTCCATTTCGAACATTTCTTCCGATTTCAATACTTCTATCTAAATCACTTTCATGCTGATGATGTAAAGCTTGGAGATCGTCACGTGGAATATTAACATCAATTCGAGCCAATCTGTAACATTGATGAAATTAGTAAGTGAAAATGAGCCATTTTAAGTAAGCCGAAAGTTTGTACTGGTTCTTACTTGTGAATGAGAACATGAAAAAGTTGACCTCTGACATTTGGCAAGTAGTCGAGAGCCTGAAGAGCGTTGGAAACAAAGCAGTAGTGGATGTGCGAACATTTGCCCATGTACGGGTAGACGTGTCCTATGCATTTTACACTACTTTCTTCCTTCCTGAATTCAAATGACAAGTAATCAATTTAAAATTAGTAACTTTGTTAATTGACATAAATTTTAAGTGAATGAATATGGTTTACGTTTACATTGGGAACGATGCTATTATCCTTTGTAAATTACGATGACAAATTCCAAATACTTTATCTTCCGTGGAGGACGTGGTGTCGATGCGTAGCTTACTGAAGTTGTCGAACAACGGTTGCGGGGAAAATTTGGTAACAATAACAAAGAATCACAGTACCCACAAATCCTGGTCGGTGAACGATTAGTTCAGAAACGAAAGATTCCATTTGCTTTACCACTTTGTTACTTCTGGTGTACCAGTTACCCAACTGAAAGGAATGGAATAGAGCATTATTTTCAAAAACTTGGTTCAAAACGTTTTTTTTTCTTACCAAGACTTGCTGGATAACTGAGTTAAACTTGTCATCCACAAACTCAACGTATTTCTGGAGCTCTTTCACAATGCCGACCAATGTTGTATCCTAAAACAAAATCCACAATTCTGAAGTTACGGTAAAATTTTGGTACACTTTTTTACTTTTGTCAAGTTCTTACATCGATAGACTCCCAATCTGATAACGATTTGATGAGCCGCTGAAGATCACGTTGTCGCTGCCTCTCATTATCGCCGCTGAGCACATTGCCAATATGTGTTATGATTCCATCCAGAACTTGGACCTGCTGTTCTGTAACAGTATCTCCTGATCCTTGCGGTGGCAGTGACTTTGCCTGTTTACCTTTTACGAAGACCTTCCCATTGATTTTCGTATCTTCAGTATCAATTGATTTGGAAGAAGTTGACTCTTCTTTTATCTTTCTGGTCTTGAAACTTTGCCTATTCGGATATTATTGGTTGAATCGGTATTTTGGATTGGGATAACTCAACAGATGGATTCAGTGGTCCTTTGACATTAGTTTGTTTCTTTTTCGACAACATTGTTTATCATTTAGTAGCAGTATCGATACTGAAACCTACATAACTTTACGAGTCACAACACATGGTTTAACTAGTTTAATTAAAATTGTCACAATTCGTACTTTCTTTGTTACACTTCGTCGTCGCGAAAATGTTTATTGAATTTCGACTCTGTTAACACTCCACTTAAGTGCACTTCCAACTTCACTTTTACGTTTACCTGCATTCGTTCCATGCTGTTTCAAATTTCACAAAAGTCAACGGTTTTCGATATCACTTGCTGAACGTGCTTTTAAAATTCGCGCGGCGTAAAGTCTCACTGACGTCTTCAACGTCAATGTCTAACAAGCATGAAATTGAGTTAAGTTGACATGATACATGAAATGAAGAGTTAAGTAACTAACTTATTGTTAAGTAGTTTACCAGTGCTGGTAAACTGATACCAGGTTACAAAGAAAACTGTCATTAGGTCGTAGGAGGGTAGGATGCTCAATTCGTAGTTCATTTCGTCCCTTCTAAATTAGTTGTTATGGAACCTAGTTCTCTCAATACCGAAGGTAAGTCAACAATTCAAACTTTAATTTTCAGTTAAGTTAAGTTATGATTATTAGAAAAACAACTTGTAATTGACTGCTTTAATGGAACAAGCTCAAGGTCATGATCAGCAAGCAGGACCGTCGAGTGGCCGACGTCGGAGTTCAGGGGAAGATGGACGGAACCAGGACAAAGTTACCGAACAACGCCTATCAGCCGAAGAAAAACCGGAACGGCGTGAAATTAAACCACGCACAAAAGCTGTAATGTTCGGACCAGGGAAGGAACTTCCTGGAGGACTCGACCTAGAGAAACGTAGAAAAACTACGGGAAAGCATAAACGTCAAGACCCTACTTTACCTTACTGGGAAGCAGAATTACTCAAAGGTGCTCCACATTTACGTAAACATGAACTAGATTTTCGAAAATACAAGTTACGTCAACGTCGAATTGAGGAATGGATTCGTCGCAAAAGTTCAGTTTACATTACGTCAGGTGGAGATGACTTGTCACTTCGATCCTTTGCGTCAGTTTATGACGGTAAGTCCTTTGAGCATGAACGTGCAGAAGTTTACTAAATTAAGCAGTCATTTAGCTTATACGAACTGAACCACTTATAAGGTCCAGTCCCAGAAAACGTCTCAGCTGGCTTGATATTTCTCAATGGTGTTGACAAAATCATGATTTTACCAAAAGCCCTTATCTTCGATGCCATTAGTAAGATCTTCATTACATTCTCCGCCTACGAAAGTACTTTTTTGTACATTGTACAAATTGTTATGTACATTGTACAGTGCCATGGAATTCTAACACGAGTCAATTCTTTGTACTAATGGATTCAACTGGACACAATCGCTTCCGACTCGAACTGACTCATCGCTCATGCTGTTCTTGTAAAAAACATGAAATCTTTATTTTCGATACTTTTCTACATCACAAAGTAGGACGAATTCAACAACGTCGAATGACTCGAAGGTACCGTTCCGTAAGTTTATACTACGAA
>JABASK010001018.1:0-10964 GCA_019776465.1 Rambutanura hunanensis | reverse complement strand
TGAAAGTTTATGAGAAAGTTTTGTCCCACCAGATGAAGAAGGAAAGGACTTTGTTGGAGATTCGGAGTGCGAAACCTTTTAGGTTTCAGTTGATTGAGTAGAAAATTACAAGTGTGGCGAAAGAGATTCGGCCTTTCTTTGCCTTCATATATACTTTCTCCACATAAAAAATAAAAAAGAACTCAAAGTGAAGTGAAGAAAAAAAAAAAAAAAAGGACGAGCTAAATCAAACGAAAGGAATCAAATCTTGTCACTTCGTTTTTCTAAGGCCTTCGCTACTGATCGTAGCAGCACTCTACCGATTCCTTCCCTACTAACTTTCTCTAAATACAAGACGTTGTCTAAAGATTCACTCAACAGTAAAAATTGTTCAACCTGGTGCACCCCCAAGTCTGCAGAGGTCAAGTGTCACTTTTCTAAACTTACCATTGACTCGAAGGTAAATGACTTTGCTGAGTCCAGAACCCACACCATTTCGTGCCTCACAGAGATACTGTCCCTCGTCCAATTTTCGAACCTCATCAAATCGAATAGTTCCATTGACGTAGATCCCGGTCCAACTTCCTGTCAAGTCTTTGTACTCCCCTGGTTGAGAACCTATAGATACCCCGAACGTAAGAAAATACTTGATTTATCACAAAGAGAAATACGTTTTAAATTGGACATGAGGGAGCCCTTAGCTTCTACTCCTGCTGAATCAGTTAGGTGTCAGCAAGGCCTTCATTTGTTGAGTTCCAAATTAACACTGACAAGGAAAAAGATATGAAAGGATGAAAAAGTTGGTAGCTGTCGAGACCTCGCTTTTTTACAAAAAAAAAGTCAAGAGAAACGAATGAAAGTGAAAGGAAAATAAGTCGGTAGACTTTGGATTTTCCGTAAGAAGAAAGTTAGTTATAAAGTACCTTAAGACTGGTATATTTAAATGCCGTTTTTTATGATTATTACCCGTAGCTCGTTTCCAGAGGATTGATGGGGTGGGATAACCGTCTGCTTGACAATGGATAGCAATTGAGTGACCTGCAGACACATTAATGTCTCGCGGCTCAAGTGTCCACTTTGGTGGAACTGAAAAAAGAAGAAAAGACCAATGAAGGAGAAAACGGAAGTGAGCCTTTCTCTTTGTTCAGGTTCAAGGCCTTTCTTAAATTGCAGTATATTACCCTACAATTTAACTTCATATTGCCCAAAAACTGTTGGACTAGCTTTAATTTCTCTCTTGAATTAAATGCCTGAGTAATGCGTAAATACAATATCAGATAAGTCGAAAACGTGGACGTAGATGTCGAAAGCATCGATGACCTAAACCTGGGTCAGAATAAATGTGAATATACAAATGCGTAAATATCAATGTCACGTTGTATGAAAGGGTTGAGAGTTTATGATGTCTAACTTTTTCGACCGTGCGTATTCGTAACGACTTCAAAGCCAACTTAATTTGAAATAGTTATAGAAAATTCATGTAGTTGGTTTTACGCAGTTGATGAGTTCAATAAACCTTCCTTGACAGAATTGTGTCAGTACATATTACCCAAAAAAGTATTTTCTATATGTTCAAATTTCGGTGCCTAAACAAACAAATCAAGCGATAAATATTAATTCCAATTACGCGTCAACTGTATCAACGCGTACGATTCTTCTTAAGTGAAATTTACCAAAGTTTTACTATCTATTCAACTAAAACTATATGGTATTCACAATTGTCTACTTTCTCAATTTCCCAAAACGGTATGAATTTCTGAAAGAAAAGTTCATCAGCGTTTTATTACAATCAAAATTGAAATTGCGAATTAAGTCTTATTTGCCTCACCATTGACCGTAAGCATCGCAGCATGATTCTCTCTTCCAGCAGAATTTTGTGCAATACAAGTGTACAATCCAGTATGTGCAGATGACAAAGTGTCAATAACGAGCGTAGAAGAATACTCATCAGGAAACGTAATCCGTGGACCCTTTAGACCAAACAAGGAAGGAAAACACATTTTGTAAGAGACTTGAAATTGGTGAAATAGGGGCTTAAGTGTATTTGAAAAGAGATTAGACAAAGTTAGTAATTGAAGCGGTAAAAACATGGTGAAAGTTCCTGCCTGACAAGGATTCTAGAAGGGAAAGTGTTTTGGTGAAAGTGGTTTAGGATTAAGAGGATTTTAGAAGAGAAACAACTTACTTGATGATTATGGACTGAAATTGGTTTTTCATCGAAGAGCCATGTAAATTCAAAAGGTCGGTCACCTTCGATTACTGAGCAGGACACAGAAGCTCGCTTCCCTTCGCCTAGTAATTGACTCATGAATTGAAACGGCATGATTTTAGGAGCCACTTTGGAAAAAAAGAGAAATGGAAATGAAAGTTATTTATTTTTCATTAAGAGAAAGCCACCTTTCTTTTGGTTTAACCACAGCCTGACATGGAGTGCCATTTCCCTTGACACCCAAAGTCTGCTCTATAGTCCTCCACAAAAATTTACATGCTAACCAGTGTCAACTTACCTATGACCTGAACGTGGAGGTCACGTGTGGATGTAAGGCCTTGTCGATTCTTTGCTTCACATCCATAGATTCCTGTTACAAAATTGAGCATTTTTTAAAACAATTTTTCCATTTAAACCTGTACAACTTTTTGTTATTTACAAAGACAAGCGTGCATGCTTTTTTTTCAATAACTATTATCAGTTCCAATTGGAAATTGGAAGGTTTAACGAAAGCATTCTCCAAATACTAGGCAAAAGCCAAGGCTTAAATATTGCCTTTTTTTCAATTAAAGTTACAACGTTTACTCATAAACTTTCATTTCCTATATTAAGTGTACACAACTTGCCATGGACTGAATACACAACTTTTGTTTACCTTCATCTTCACCCTGTTGAATTTGTTCAATAATGAGCGTGCCATTTGGATAAGCTTTTTGACGTCTGTTCACAGGTAAGGCGGAACCACCTGCAGAGTTTTGAGTTAGACAAACACAAAATATTGGGTTACAAGTACAACCTCACGAACTCAAATTTAATCAAGCGTTCAGACAAAAAGGGCGTGGCACTTTTTCATTCCTTTCCGTGTCAAATTTGGCCTTAGCTTAAGTGATTGATGGAGTACCGGGGCATTTACAATCAAAGCCTTTTAGAAAAGAGAATTTATTCTGAAGCTTTCAGACAGACAGTGGAAGAATATGGGTATGGGGGGGGGGGGGAGAAAAGTGTCGAAAAAGGAAAGGACCCTTTTTGGGGTAAAAAGTGTTGGAAAAAAAATCCTCAAAAAGTCTCATGAATTAAACTTTAAAAGTTGAATTTTTACCTCGTTCCCAGGTAATACTTTCTATAGGATAACCAGAAACGGGGCATTGAATACTAAACTGCTTTCCAGCAACAGCTTTCACAGGTGGAATTGGTCGAATTAACGGCGGACCTATAAAGTTCAAAATGTAAACAAAAACTGCTAAAATTTATAAAAATCAAGCAGTCTTTTTTTTACCGTAAATGTTTAAACGTGCCGAATGTGACACACTTCCCATGCTATTCTGCGCCTGGCAGGTATAAAGGCCTCCATCAAAAGGCTCCACATTAGAAATGTTGAC
Organism: Rambutanura hunanensis; assembly: GCA_019776465.1. Taxonomy (NCBI): domain Eukaryota; kingdom Metazoa; phylum Arthropoda; class Collembola; order Poduromorpha; family Neanuridae; genus Rambutanura; species Rambutanura hunanensis. The sequence continues at coordinate 7,397 of JABASK010001018.1, read as the reverse complement.
ATGGGATATCACATTGTCATGGATGGTCACGTATTGACCTACTAAATACCTGGGGGAAAAGATGAAAAGCAGGGTAAAAACCATACTAACGTTATTAAAAAATCATAACTAGTAAGTATGATTAGCGTTCAACCTCTCGCTTTCTGGAAGCGGAAAACCATCCAATGTCCATTGAAACTGCGGTGGTGGATTTCCTACGCCGGTACATTTCAAGGAAACGGAAGGGCCAGGCTGGAGGGTCTGCTCAGTAAATCTGTAGACAAGTTCAGGAACAATTGCTGGAAAAGACAATGGAATTGTTATGTAAGTCTTTTGGCTAGAAAATTTAATAGAGCGAAAGTAAACGTGAAAATGGTGGCGGTGGCACAAGTTAAAATCACTTTACATTGACTCTGTACATACTACTTTTACAAAAGGCTCTTGAAGTGGAGAAAGTGAAAAGGGAAGAGAAAATTACTTGAAAGTGAAATCAAAATCCAGGATTTGCTGTAAATAGGACAAGGAAATAAATGGAAATGAAAGCTTACAGCCTAGTCGAAGTTGGGCACTGTCTTGAGCAGACGCTTGGTCATTCGATGCAAAGCACTGGAACATTCCAGCGTCCTCAGGCTCAACTGAGATAATCACAAGTTCCAATCGACTCCCAGATAATGACCACCGACTGCAAAATTTCCAAACGATTAAACCCCAATTAAAAAGAAGTATAATAAAAAAGACGGGTATAAAAAACATGGTTTTAAAAAATTGAAATTAGTAAATAGTTTGGCAGTTTTAATTGCAATATTACCCTTAATCCCGGGAATTTAATGACATACCCCATTACCCTCGGGGATTAGCCATACCCGGGAATTCGCATTGCACCCTTAGCTCTCCAAACTTAGTTGATATCAATTAATCTAAAATTCAAAATCTTCGAACCTTTTTTGGACTTCCGCCAATCCGTTTACCATCCTTGAACCATTCGATACTGTCCACTGGACTTCCAGTGATGAGGCAACGGAAGGTCATGCTACGCCCAACTTCAATGATGTGTGACTTTGGGTTCAGTTGAACATGTAAAGGTACTGAAAATGTTAGAGGACAAAAAAATGTCACTTATTGACAAGAAACGGGGAAATGGTTTCAGGAAGAAAACAAAGTTGTTTAGCATATTTCTCCCTAGGGCCGCACTTTCACCTCATCACTTATGCAGAAAAAAGGAATCAATTTCGAATAGCGTGTCTCTTCGATTGTACCTCTAGGCACTGGCTTTTCGTTGACTCGAACAAGAAAATAAAACTATTCTGACATTTTTTGTCACCCTGGGTAATTGATTTGGGCCTACTTTTTCACAGTCAGCAGCGTCTCATTCATGTCATTTTTTCAGAATTACAATGTTACGATGGGCTTAATTATCGTCTTGTCCTCGGAGGTTAGTAACCTTGAGCATTGCGCTAGTTGGTATGAAAAACCTGACGTTTTGGGTAAAAAAAAGTAGAGAAAGTGTGTGTGTCCGAGTGAAAGTTACAAATTGAATGGAATGATTTTCCTTATCGACTCCCTCACCTCCCTGCCCATCAACTCAGACAATGAAGGATTAACCTAAGGCAGTGAGGAAGTTGAGGTCATTGACGTCCGTTGAGACTTATTTCCACCCAAGCTACACGTTTTTTTTCCTTTAGGCAATGATAAAGTATGGCCAACATGACTTCAATTTCTAGGCGTACCATTGAAATGAAGAAGAAGAAAAAAACCGTAAACATTTTTTGTGGTTCCGCTCTAAACGAATTTGCCAACGAGTGCTCACACTTTGTAAATGTCAAATTCCGGATTCTAGAGTGGAGCGTTTTATTAGCTAACGGTGAAACAGGAAGGAGATCGATAAAGTTGGCTTTCAAATTGTGCTTATTTTCCTCCAGGGCTTAAATCATATCTCATTCCATACTTTTTTTCAACACAACAATGAAAAACGACAGGGTTGAGTAAAAAAAAAGTGGTCCTTTTTTTGATGCGTAAAGGGCCAGGAGGATGAAGAAAGTATCTTGTGCTCGTTTCGGGTAAGAACTCACCATAAACATAAAGCTGAAGGCGGGCAGTGTCGTGAGAAATAGAATTATTGACCCAACAGACGAAGCGTTTTCCAGCGTCTTCAGGTTGGACTTGAGTCAAAAGAATGGGTCCCTCATGAGATGAATCTCGAGACTTTGTGTTGCTACCACTCCCACCAACATAACTTCCCAATATTTCATCCTCCTTTTCCACAAACCATCTGCCCACACACAAAAGGAAAAAAGAAAAAACAATATGAGAATTTTCACTGCTGGAGAAAGTAGACCACTTCTAGAACTGAGGACATTGGAGTGGACTATCGTATGAGTTATTAGTAGAAAAGGAAATCTGAAGCGGAAGATTTCAATTTGATAGGAAGATGATTGGTTAGTGAACTTACAAATAAGTCGGAGGTGGATTTCCTGAGGCAAGACAACCAAGATGAACGTCATCTGCAGCATTCGCTTTTATTGTGATGTCTTTTGGCACTAACAATTTCACGGATTCGGCACTGTCCGTATCTAGACAAAAATCACATTCTTATTAGAAAAAGTCGAGGTTAAACTCGAATAACCCGGACACAAGATCTTGTCACGTTGTCTGTCTGTTGTCGCTGTAACTTTAGACAACACTCTGTCCGCTACTTTGTAGGAAGCGTTTTCCTACGGTTTATTCTAGCAGATAAGAAGTCTACACATTTTTATCAAGTTTTAGTTAAGGATATGTAAAGTGTATTTATTTAATTATTTAAATTAATTTAAGTCAATCGTATTTATTAACTGGAAAAGTACGCCATTCGATTACTATACATAGTTTATAGCCAGAAAGAGTACTTATTTTGATATTCATTAGCAACACATCACTTTTTGTTAATCTAGAAAATTGTTTTTGTGCCAAATTGCGTTGTTTTATATTGCGAGAAATCATTTAAAATGTGGTCGAATTTGTACGTTAAAATTTTGAACTTTTGTTTGGGCATGAGCCAGTTGAAAGTTTAGAATGTAGCATTTTCCTGACTATTCGTCCTGACCTTTTAAAGTCGACCTGTTTGTTCTCACAGTGAGCGTTTCGAGAACAAGAGAAAATAGAAAGGAAAACTTAAATTTAGAGTATTTTCAATGAGAAGCAGAGGACTTGGACTAACTTCCTTGTCGGAAGTGGAATCAGTGCTGAAAAGTTTCAAAAACACCAACTTTTCAAATACACACCGTTTCTAGTGTTTGTTAGCTACTTCCCCTCTCAGGGAATTTAAAGCTGAGTGGTGAGAGGTCAGGTCAAATCCTATGGCCCTTTTCTTACTTTCTCAGCCTATAACTCTTTTTCGCCAAATTCATTTCACGTACTCAGCATAAAAGAAAGTACACACTTGAGAAAAAAGCGAGAAAAAAGAAAGACCCCTGCATCTTTATACGAAGAAAATAAAAGGAAAAGACTTTAGGATTCTAGGTTTTTTTTCTAGTTCTCTAAAATAATCGCCATATCCTTATACCCTACCTTTCATTCTTTTTTCTTTCGTCTAGAACGTAAGTGATCCTGATCCTATCCACTGCCTTCACCTTCTAGTCACGCACTTCCCATTCCAATCTTACACTTTGGGAATTTATGACGGATATCAGCTCGTAGCTTCTCTTTAAAAAAACCGTGGAATTTGAACAGTTCTGAAAGGAATTTCGGAAACGTTCACTTGCCTCGGTAAGGTTTTACAAACCTAACCTAAGCCTGCCCTGTCAGTAAATGCCGCAACTTTGAAAATCAGAGCAAATGAATCAAATTAATTTCAGAAAAAATTCAAAAGTGACTTCTGAGAATTTTTTAAAATTTCTGTTTTATAATTATCAAACTTTTTCCGTTGAACACGTATAGCTTCTATGTAGTTTTCATCATTTTTCAACTGGATTTCAATGCTCTTTTTTTCCTACTACATTGTTCCAAAAAATGATACGATTCTGGTTTATTTCAAAATGGAAAAACCATATATCGCTCTTTTTTTTTCGTAATTCAAAGTTTTGTTGCTAAGGAAGAACATGAACGTGCACGTTTGCACGTTATGAGTTCCTACTGATGCAGTATAGTTTTTAGACGCGTTCTAGACGTTCTAGAAGTAGCGCTTTGGAATAGACGCAAGAGATCAAATTTATTGTTTCCGTCCAAAGTTTTGGTCCAACAGAGAGCTTTCGACGTCGTTTGAGACAAAAGGAAACGACTTGGACTTTTTGTCTCAAAAGACTCGATCACGATTTTCATTTTTCCTTGTTCTACTTTCAAATGAAAATTGAAAAGCTGTACATTTGCGTGTATCGAAGTCGTCTTAGATCTAGGAGTGACGTGAGAGACGACGGGAATTCAAGTTTCGCTAAGGCCGACGAAATACTAGAAGCACTTTCAACAAAAAAAAGTTCTATAACTTTAATTTTTTAATTCAAAAGAATCGGCTTGAATTCTTTTAGGAAGAGAAAAGGCTCAAAGTTCAGGAATAGTTTTTTTTTAGAAAGAAAAAAGTATAACGATCGTTTTTGGCATTTCGAACTTTTTTTTTGTAAAAAGTGGAAGCTTTGGATTTGCACAAAAAAGTTGAGACCATTGTTCTAATAATGCCAGTAGGAACAAAGATGGCCGATGTACGAAAAGATTCTAAAGAAGGATTACGGAACTCAAAACTTTTCCATTTTTTTTTTCTTAAATTCGCTTAAATTCAAAAAAAAAGTGGATGCGAGTCATAACTATTCACTTCCATCTTAAATGGAAGAATAAGTGTCATTTGGAATTTGAAAACTTTTTGTGTGCTTTTACCTTTAATGATGATTCGGGAAGTTGGATCTAACTTTGATTTCGTTGGTAACTTTGTTTGACGTTCGGCAGGCAAATCTTTTGTAACCATCTGACGTGTCGACATTGAAAACATAGAGGTCACCGTTTGGCAGTAAGAAGTATTTACCTGAAAACCCAAAATATGAATACGATAACATCAGTATCAGAACAAAACAACAATGTTTATCACCAAACCTGACTTCGTAAAAAGTTGCAATCTAAAAAAAATGGTGTGCCATGTGAAACAAAGACAGTAATGGAATATTATATTAAGGGTAGCATAAAAACCGAATAAAAATAGCAGCGACGCTAAATCTGTTAAATACCCCAAAAACTAAAAAAAATAGTGAATTTTAAAACTCGTAAACGTTCGTTGTGTTGCGAATTTCGCAATAAAGTTCCACTAACTAGGCTTCTAAGTTTCTAATTTCTACCGTATATGTGTAAATTCAAGAGACATGAGATTTGACTTATATGAAATTGAAATGCTAAAAAAACAATTTTTTTCAAAAAAAGTTAAACTCACCAGTCTGAAAATTTGGATAAATGTTGAGTGTCGCATCTTGTTGCCATGAAGTAACTGTCACAAAATCTCGTACTTGCTGAGGCACAACACAACTATGATAAAAGTTTTAAATTATTAAAATATTCACCAGTCTGAAAATTTGGATAAATGTTGAGTGTCGCATCTTGTTGCCATGAAGTAACTGTCACAAAATCTCGTACTTGCTGAGGCACAACACAACTATGATAAAAGTTTTAAAATATTTAAATATCCAAATGAAAGTATAAGAATATGGCTCAAGGCGAAGGGAATGACCTTTTTAACCACCGTAGCGGTTATATTGTTCTGAATTTATTAGAATTGAATTTAGTCAAAAACATATTTATATATAAAAAACAGATCTATCTTCTGCCACTTATAACTAGAATCTTTTCTGTGATCAAGATGGGCCCGTAAAAATGTCAATTTCCTTTTGAAAAGCATCAAGTGCTTTAGGGGCTTTAGATGAAATAATATGTTAAGCTTTATAGAGTACATTTTTATGTTCTCGTGCCCATACATATGGAAAAGAGTTCCATTTGAGAAAATTGAAATAGAATTCAGGTCACTCAACTCAAAATCGCTTGTTTTCTACGTGTAAAATATATAGGGAATGGAGAAAACAGAGAATTTGAGTATGATTTTGTATACTTTTGCCTATAAAAAGAAAAAGAAAAAGTACTTACCGTAATATGGCAATGTTTCCCCTAAGGACGCTTACATCCCGATTTTCAATTTCATATGGTACATCTACAACTATGAAAAAATATAAAGCATTAGTAAAAGGACGCTTGAGAGCAGGCGAGCTTATTTTCTCCTCTACTTCCTTTTTCTAGGAATCTCATTTTGAATAATAAATAAAATTAGGACTCATTTTGGTGTGAAATGAAATCGCTTTGCGTAGAAGAGCGCAAAGGGGCAGGGCCTCCAACTTTCACCGGAGGAGAAAGCAGAGGGAATTTGAAATGGGATCATCTAGACTCTTTAGCTCACAAGCCTCATCACCATGAATTCTAAATGCTTCTTTTTACTTTAGATAAGCGCATACTATCACACTTCAACTANTCGCTTTGCGTAGAAGAGCGCAAAGGGGCAGGGCCTCCAACTTTCACCGGAGGAGAAAGCAGAGGGAATTTGAAATGGGATCATCTAGACTCTTTAGCTCACAAGCCTCATCACCATGAATTCTAAATGCTTCTTTTTACTTTAGATAAGCGCATACTATCACACTTCAACTAAAAGTCTTGAAAGAAAGCCAAGAAAAGGGTTAACGTAAATACCTAAACCGCTAATTCTCATACTTTGTTTTAGAAAAAATTACTTTTCTAAAATAAATTCTAATCCTTACTACAATTTTCTACTAATTTTTCTACACAATTATCCGACTAACATTTGAATAAGTTTTCAAAACGAACGTTTTAGGCTTCAAGTGATTGTTGGTGAAATAACGCAGTATTTTTGCAAAAGTAAACAAATGGTAAAGCTAATTAGCTCTAACTAACAAATAAAATTCGAACTTTGTAATGATGGGTTGGAAGCTTCACTTTTACAGTGATTTTTGTAGTTACTGCTTCGTTGTCGTTGACTTTAATTTACAGTTTTTTGGTTTCTATGATACTTTAAGCGCCACTATATGTTGTAAGTTATAGGCTTAAGTTAGACGTATTCAGCCTAACATCATCGTAAACTGCGCAAGTTGAAGTGTTGTCCAGTTGACGTATCTGGAAGGAACTGATGACGCGTGAATTCTTTGTCTAGGACGGCGCTCATTCTTTTAAACCTTTGACACATTTTACATTTTGAAAAAAAGAGGAAAATTTTGAATTTGTTTGAGCTATCAAACCCGTTTGTTTGCGTTTCTTTTGCATGGTTAAAAGCTGATTTGATATCCGTTCCCTTCTTTCCAGTTGAATTTGCAAATGTAATGCGGGTGTCGGTTAGTATACCTCCCAAAGGCAAAGGATTCAAAGGAGGCCACATCTGACGTCCAACTTTCCCTTGGCCTTTTTTCTCTGAC
>JABASK010001017.1:0-10966 GCA_019776465.1 Rambutanura hunanensis | reverse complement strand
TGCAAAATTTTAAATATTACCTAAATTTGATAAAAATTCCAACTTTCTAAGTAATTTCTCAGCTCATAAAGGAAAGTCTCTAAATTTTTAAAGAAAATTCAAAATAATTCAAAAATTTCTATACGAATTTTTAAAATTTTAAAATTCTTTCTTAAATGCGAAGGTCTAATGGCAGCCAGAAAAACTAAGACTAAAGACCTAAAACTTTGAGACAACATCTCGATGCTATTTTAAGAAATTTGTTAGAATAATTTCTGAAACAAAACTGCCAAATTTTTTACCAACTCTAATCCATCACATTTCTATTTACTTGCAATTTTATAATCTTATTTGAAATAGATTGTGAATTGTTGATATACAGCCAAATTGTGATATTTTTTAAGTTAGTGTAAAATATTTTTTTTAAACAATGTTTATGATTTGTTTTACTCATATGCTGAATTTCTTTGTGGTTGAAAATTGAAATGTTGATCAATTTTTTGGTCAAAGGAAATCGCAGTGGTTTTTAGGAAATGAGATCGGAAAGTGCCGATTTGTGCCTTAACTTTCCGAGAGGGAGAGAATTCTCAAGAGGAGGTGGAGGGAAGCTGCACTTACCCCTGAGAATGCAATCATAGTGCTTCGGTCAGTCGTTGATAACCGGGAAGTGTTTACCGAAAGTGAGCCAGAGAAAATTTTGTTCAGTCTCATCTGTTAGCATTAGGGTTAGGTTGCTTCTCCTCAACTCATGTAGGAACCTAATGAGACGGGACTTTACTAGGTAGTAAGTCTTAGTAAGACTTAGTAGAAAATATTCTCACTTTTGGTATACACCTTCCTTCGTAACCAAATAAAAAAACACTCTGCACTAATGAATTGTCTAAAACTTTAAAAATCCGTACTATTTCTTACATCTCCATGTGTAATGTGGATTAAAGCGAAGAAGAAGACAAATATGAAGAAAGCAACAACGACAAGTCGAGCCATTTGGGAGAATGCAATGTTTTCAAAATATAATAGCGAAAAGGTTGAAACTTCTTTCCACTTTCAAATTTCGAGTGTGTTTCATCTCAAATCAACATTCAAAAGAACGAGCCAATTGATGCCGTTTAAACGGAAATGATTTATTTATTACAAAACTGGACACACCATTCTCCAATTAGATAACCATAATTAGATTCATACCTTTATAAAGTCATATAACACGATTTCGTGATGTTCCACGTCAGGGAATTAACCGCACGAAGATCAGAACAACAGTTGCCTAAGTTAAATCATAGGACTCGGTAAGTTAAAAGAAAGAAAGGGTTTGAGTGGTCAACTGACAGTGCTTCGCTTCAAAAATAAATCGACAGGTATCCATCCATCTTTGGAGAATTCTGTAAACAGTTTGCACGTCACTGCTTTTGCATCAACACGTTTCACATTTTGGCAAACAAAGCAATGGCATGGGCATTGCAAATTACTTAAATTACTCAAATTTTAGGCAATGGAATGGTTATTAAGTAGTGAACTCTTCCACTACTTTGTGGAAATGATTTTGAATGTTCGTTTCGTTGGTTGTCCGTCTGAACCCTAAGACAATTCAAATCAAAATCGTTACTTATTTTCGTAAATTCATAAAGTCTTATTTTAATTAACCCAGGTGCATGCAGTGGAACAGAAAGTTCAAAACATCTGGGCACGTGCGCATAGTAGCAATTAACGTGAATGGTTAATTTGAAGTATCTCATTTACAAGAAGGATATCTCGTTACAGTGCAGCTTTAATTCTAGTACAACGTGAACCACAATTACCTGCGAAACTGCTCCACTTAAGAAGACTCATCTCACTCTAGCATTGCTAGTAATTAAAACTAAATACTCAGTGGCAAAGGTGAATCAGCTTTCGAATTTGATTTCGAATAGCTCGTTAGGCTCGATAAGCTCGAGGTATATAACCAATGGCCTCCACCAAAATTTTTCTAAGCCCGGACAAAAATTTTTTGTTTCCAATTTTTACATATTTTTACGAATCATGACATTTGCTGTCTTTTGTGGCCAATTTTGAAAAATCGAAATTTTTAAAAAAAAATCCAAGTTTTTTTTAAAAAAAACGGAAAGTTTTTGTTTTACCTTTCCTTATAATCTCAAAAATGACCTACACAAAATTTTCTGCTTTCAATATCACGATCATTTTGTTATACTACACAACAATATGGTCACTACCTAAGGTCACAGGTCAAGGTCACCAACTTTTCACCCTCTTGACCTCAGGAATGACATATACAAAAGTTGTTGCTTTCAGTATCACGATTAGTTTAATATACTACACATAACTATATGGTCACAACCTGAGGTCACAGGTCAAGGTCACTAACTTTTTGCCTGCTTGACTTCACAAATGACATATACAGAAGTTGTTGCTTTCAGTATCACGATTATTTTGATATACTACACATAACCAAATGGTCACAACCTGAGGTCACATGTCAAGGTAACCAACTTTTTGCCCTCTTGACCTCAGAAATGACATAAAAGTTGTCCCTTTCAATGCAACGATCAGTTTGGTATATCACATATACCTATGCATTCATATTCCAAGGTAGCCGTCAATGAAACATTTTTTGCCGTTAGAAATTTTTATATAAACTTTTTTCCGGATTTGATTGTTAAGTCTCCAAGAAACATGAAAGTTCGAGTCAATTCAGATTAACTTCCCAGAAAAAATTTTTTTAAAAGAAAGTTTCGGATTGATTTTTTTTAAACTTTCGTTTTTTTCTGAATTTCACCAAATGTTCACTGCCCACTGCACCATAGAAAATTTTTGGAATAAACAAACCATGATAATTCGTTATTTTCATTTGAGTTATAGTATTCAAGGGAAACGCGTCAAAAATCGTCAGAGGTGCTGCTCATAACCTTTGGGGCGTGTCGGGGCCTAATTTAATATTATTTATAGTTTTTTATTAAGATTATCAGTAATTGCCTAATTGTAAACCATTGCCTATTTTGGCTTGTCACCTTGCCCCCGTTATGCCATCTTAACCCACCACTGTGTCACCTTATCTTATTTTCCGTTTTTTCGGAATTTTAGCTGCGGAGTCACCTCCAAACTAGAAACTTGCAAACAAGAATTTCCATTTTCATGTTTCCTAGAAATCCTATTTCCATTCCAAACGCATTTGCAATGGCAATAGAATTTTTGACAGATTTCGTACAATTTTGTCCAATTACATTTTGCAATTGTATTTTGCAAGTCTCTATTTTATGACGCATTCTGTATGTCATTTTTTTCTCATTTCGCTGTTTTTCCATAAAGTTAGCACGTACCCCAGTAATTTTCGGCGTTTTAGTTACGACCATGCCCTATAGTCGTGGCCTTATGCCAACCTGACTTCCGTGTGAGACAACGAAGACGATTAAACACAATACAACAATGTTATATATCTGCAAAGAGTAGCGGTAAGGCTAGGATCACACTTGGGTCACACTCTAGGTTTCTTGTAGATGACGAGGCAGCTATCGAAGCTGCGTACGAGTTGGAACTAATACCTGCTAATCCTCCAAGATGTCCTCTCTGCCTGCTCGAAATCGTTCCAAAAAGCAAGCTATAAACTAAATTTTAGATGGGTGTGTAAACGGAGCACATGCCGCAATTTAAGCCCTTCCTGTAATCCTTTAAAAAAACACAGTTTTTGAAAAAATCGAACTTCCTTTCCTAATGATTTTTGACTCTTTGTTGTGTTGTTTCTTGAGATGCCAGTTTCAATGGCAGCCATTCAATTGTGATGTAACACTTAAAACAGCCATCGACTTCTATTCGTTCAGCCGAGAATTCTGCTGCGTGACGTGATTCTCACGACGAAGGACAAATCTGTGGTCCAGGAGATGTCGTGGAGTGCGATGAATCCCATCTTTTCACTCCAAAATATCACCACGGCCGACGTATGAGAAGAGCACCATAGATATTTGGATTGATTTTACTTGATTGATTGATCAAATAAAGGATCATTGATTTTACAAGTTGGGCCTTTGATAGGTTAGGTTAGTGTTTCCTAGTTCTGTGTTAGTGTTTGCTAGTTCTGAGCTAAAAATGAACATTGTTACATTTGCTCGTTCTATGAAAAACCTCTCCGATTCAAAAATTAATTTGTTTGAAGAGCCGGACAGACTTTTCATATACACTTGGCTTGAATTAAAGCATTATGCCTGATACCTCGCGAAAATACACCACGGATGCTGATTGTCGTGTTTTGCTACTTTGAGGAGAATGGGTATTTGGACTTATCTGACTGTTTAATTCGTCTCCTTGTGAACAACAAAACTGAACACGGAACAGTTTTAACACAGGGCGACAAGATTGCAATAGAGAATTTGTTTTTTTACTCTCTGTTTAAAGAACTATAATCCACATCAATGATACTTAAGGGCATGTGGGGATAGCAACCGTACTTTTTGTTATCGGCTAAAACGCCATTGCTAAGTGGTCGCATACTTTTCGAAATAAGGCCTGCCAGGGATGACCTACCAGGTCGCATAATACCTCAAAAGACGCAAAAAGGTGTCACGAACAAAGTTAGGCCTCAAATTTTTTAAATATTTCTTCGTTTATGAGAAACTGAATTTTAAGTGAAATTTTAACAGGATTTCTGGATTTGAAAATCAATATCTCATGAATAAAAAACATTTAAAAATCTGAGGCCTAACTTTGTTCGTGACACTTTCCTGCGTCTTTAGAGGTATCATATGACCTTCTAGGCCATCCATAGCAGGCCCCGTTTCGAAAAGTAGGTGACCACTTTTAATTTCCAAAGAGAACGTAAACCTCGTCCACTGTCCACTTTTTAATCAAACATTACCAAGGCGCGACAGCGAAATTTTAAAAAAGCCAAATAACCCCTGATTCATGGTCAGCTGCGACTCCCGAGTGCGACATTTCTTCCCTTAGTTACGTATGACTATTAGTAAACAACCACCTGCCCTTAAGTGATGTGGGCTCACTACTATTATTTCGACCACGCATGGATGCTCACATTACTCCAAAACAGCCTTGGGAAAAACAGCAGCATGCTGTCTGAAAATGTATTCTTTCCAGGAAACAAAATGGACGACTTTTCAGACACAAGCCCTGTATAGAAAAAGAGACTTGGATGTTGGATTTGGAAGAGGAATAGGGTCGTGGAAGCAAATCTTTTGAAATGATTGGGCGTGCAGGCAAATTAATAATGAAGGCTGAAACTTTTTTCCCACCTAACGACAAACTATCCGTAACTCTCCCAAGAAGTGATATGTTATTTGTTTAGTTGGGCCCGCCGGACAAAAAAACTTTGCGATTCAAACTGAAGAAACATTTATTTTGCCGAAGCGTGTACGTCGACCCAACAGTGTCAAAGAAACTACAAAGCTCATTTGAAAGTGGAAAAAGGCAATTTACAACTTTGACAACCATAGTGTTAATGTCGTTTCCTCAAAGTGTTAATCAATACCAACATCCACTCATATTTTCAAGACAGGTTCCGAAACGCATTTGTCTAGGACTGTTGTCTGCTGGAGCGATGATCGGAGCGGCACAACTTTCCCCGTTCAACTTAAAAACCTCACAGTTCGAGTTCTGCTCTCTAAGTAATACCGGCCGGTCAACTGCTAGTTCCCACATTTTGAAAAAACCTTTTTCCCTCCCTCTGTGTTCTTAACTTCCACGCGTACATAGGTGCGCACCTTGAAAATCCTATACCCCTCTTTATATAAAGGACAATGTTCAGTGATAAAAACCCGCCTTGCACGACTCAAAACTGAATAAGTTAACCTAGAAAAGTATTGCGCACTTAGCGCAAACATTAAAAATAAATCCGCAAAAACAAAAAAAAAACTTTCAAAAATGTTCAAAAAATTGATCCTTCGCGTAGGCCGCGAAACGCCTACCCACCCTCCCTAAGCTCGGCACTCCCGCTGCGCGGGACTACCTCCCCGATCGCCCCACTCCTTCCCCTTCCCTTTATGCCTGTTTTTTTTTTAGTTTTTTCCACAGGTCATGACCTGTCCATCTTTTCAAAAATTTGATCAAAATTAAATATAACGGATTTTGATAAAAATTGGTTTTCAGACTATTTCATGTACGCTGAACACGAATCTCCATGAATTTTTAAACGGAAGTGACCCTAAAGCTAAACCTAGGCATAAAGCTACACTTAAAGTTGTCTCTACAATTATCTTAAAGTTCGGGTGCAGACGTCTAAGCATTTTTTAAAGACATATTCTAACGTAAGTATACCAACCACTAACGTAACGCCATTTAATTCCGGAAATGACGTTACTCATGTGGAGTTAGAACTTACTCTGGTGGAGTAAATCTCGCGCAGTTAAATTACAAGGCTGAATTTGTTTGGTATATAAAGGTAGATTTGCTTAAAATCTGTTGTGAGTTTGAAAACGAAAGTGTCAAAGTTCAGCCGCATAGTATATTCAAGCTAAATACACCTGCAGTCGAATTTCGCCATAATTTCACTGGGTTAAGCATTGCCCACATATTAATGGATTCATAACATGAGATGACCAATGCCGGTAGCTGTTGGACGGAGCCGCCCTATGGAGGGACACTTCATGTGATAATTGTTTTTGTTAATTTTTTGGCGCATGTGCAAGATGGCCACCATGTGGGCAAAGGACATTTAGCATGAGATGACAGATGCCCATAACTGTTGGACTCATCTAGCCCTGGGAGGGGTAGATGAGATTAGATTTAGCGGGAAACCACACTAATCCTTGGATTCTGAAACTCATTGATCCGCGAGATACTTGAGCTGAAGTTTCTATGAAGGTACTCTAGGATTTAGCCCACCAATAATAAGATAAGAGCCCATGTATAACATTCATACTTTTCAATTTGGAAATTCAAATTCGACATTTCTATTTCAAAATTTCAAATTCAAAGTTTCAAATTCAAAATGGAAATTTTGAATTTGAAATTTTGAATCTAAGATTTTGAGTTTAAAATATTTGGATTTAAAATTTGAAATTTTGATTTTTAGTTTAAAATTTTGTTTTTAAAGTTTGAACTTTTGATTGAGATTTTGAATTTGAAATTTTGAACCTGAAATTTTGAGTTTAAAATATTTGAATTTGAAATTTGAAATTTTGATATTTAGTTTAAAATTTTGTTTTTGAAGTTTGAAATTTTGATTGAGATTTTGAATTTGAAATTTTTATTTTTAAGTCTGAACTTTTGATTTTGAAATAGAAATTTCGAATTTTTAAATTGAAAAGTATGAATGTTATACATGGACTCTTGTTATTGGTGTGCTAAACCTTACCACACCTTCAGAGAAACTTCAGCTCCAGTATCACGCGGATCAATGGGTCCGAGATTCCGAGGATTAGTGGTTTTCCCGCTAAACCTTGTGAACGTCCTGTAGAATATTTCGCAATAAAAAGTCACTCACGTAAATTTATGAAAACAATGAATTAATTAAAATTTTTATAGCATTTAAAACAGGGCCGTTTGACTAACATGTAGCTGCAGACAGTATTCTAATCGGTGCAGTAGTTGCTGAGATATAGAAGAACCATTTTGTAATGCTAAAAGGGTAAGGGAGAACTACAGACAGACGGGGTAAAACACAAAGTAGTGGAAGAGTCCACTACTTAATAACATTGTGAAGGAGCTCGACTGAATTCCGTTTTAGCGTGATTTGCCGTTAAACTTTTTCCTGAGTGTGTCAAACGCTTGGTCCATAACTTTGAAGTTTGCAACCCAAATTTTGTTTGAGGCATCAACTGATGCACAGACAGCGTCTATGTCTTTGAACTGTGCGTTCATCGTTCCGATTTGTTGGTTGAACAAAGCAATTTCAGTCGAGAAGAAAGCAAGGTCATTTTGTAGGTTGTTGAGGATGTAGTAGTTCTGCCAAATAGTCGTGAATAATGCATCTAACCATAAGCAAAGGACAAAAATTTTTAATTTGCAAAATTTTTTACATTTTTAACAAATGTTAGGAAAATTTCATAAACTACACCAAGTTTTTACTTTAAAAGTCTCTTGTTTGTTACTTCCATTACAATTTTTTGTAAAATTTCGGCGTTCGCATTCACTTACCGACTTGTTGTTGAAAGTTTTTAATTTGTGACGATATGGGATCCTAAATACAATGGAAAAGCTAAATGAACAATTTTGTATTTTATAGTTACTCATGCAGAGATAGTTTAATACCTGTGTATAAACACACGTCAACAGTGACAAATTCAAAAACAAAAACAACCAATTCTTCAACGATTTCGGGTTTTCATGAATTTTCACGACAATCTGTAGTCCAGCACCCATCTTTAGTATCGCAAGTGAGGAATTTGTAAGTGTGTAGCAAAATGGACCAACGATCGCAAGAAAGTTCACTGAGGAAAACGTTCGTTAATACCAAGTATAAAAAGACACAAAACACGGATTTGAAGTTAAAACACGATATCATTGTTTGGTACTTTTCAATTTTAATTTTAAATATATCATTCATATGGGATGCAGGAAAGTTTGACGGAGCGTGTACATATTACTCACTTCACTTATCCCCTTTGTTAATTATCTTACTTCCGTTTCGCCTCTGAATTTTACAAAAAAAAATCCCTTTCAATTTGTTCTCTACTCACTGCCAGTAAATTATTTGAAGGTGAATTGGTGAGTTTGACTTCTATCATCGAATCATGACAAATGATTCGATTTATTGTGATGAATGTAGGTAGTTTTATTTAGGTAACTAATTTGATTTGGGCATTGGTATTTTAATATCCACCTTCTTCTTGATTTGTTTAAATGTTAGGAGCATTTCTTTGAAATTCCTCGACCATATTTCATTGATTCTGTACAATTTGTCAATAATTTGCCGTGCAGATGTGTAGTGTTGAACCATGAGAGAAATTTGCTGATTGATATTATCGATTTGATTAGAATAGGTGTACATTTCACCAGACAACTGATTGAGTTGGCCGGAATTCGTAGACATTTGGTTTGTCAGAGAATCTGAAGGAAAAAAAAATCAATGAGACATTCAAATATGAGAGTACAAGTGAAATCAAGTTTACACTAACTCATCCTTATATTCAAACTGTCAATTTGTCCTTGGTAATTCTGCAAAGCAAAAGATAAGTATTCGCAGTAGGTTAATTGAATTAAAATAAGCTGTTATGACTCACTTGAGACTGTACTAACGTTAATAATGCTCCGAAAACACAGACCACTAAAAAATTGGAAGCCATGTATTCGTCGTGCAGAAATGAATCAATGTTAAAAGAAATTGCTTAGAAAAAGTATTGACTTTTGGTTAATGAACACGAGATTGAAAATCCAGTTGAATAAATTAACGTGTCATACGCACGCAGGTTTTGAAAAAAGAGACGATTTTAGCGTTTGCTCTTTTCAGTATATTTTTTTGAACTTGAATTACAAAAAAGCACTTATACTAATTGGGTCCTACTCTGCTTTAACACGAGCTTAACAAAGAGTTTTGTGTTTCCAACGCCCACCACCAGTTACATGTTGTTTTAAGTAACCTTAAGTATAACATAAATAGTGTAACGGAATTGGAAATAATTTGTGTGATGAAAGTTTCAACTATCGAGATTTCCGAAGTCTTTATAGTTAAGCTGAATTAAGGTTGTAAGTCATTAATTCCATCTCCATCCTCCGAATCTTCTCCGTCAATAACTCCACCAGGTGGAGTATGAATGAGACTTTCAAATGCTAAATCGCGTTTTTGTCTCCCATCGTCCCACTCCACTATAAAAAACGTAAATGACCCCACGACACAAAAAAATTGAAGGATTCCAAGTTGAATTCTGAGAGGAAGTGAAGACGAGTAGAAAAAGGAGGCAGCAGCGGCGCCGGACTGTGTAAATCGAAAAAGGGCGAAGGCTGGAGCGGAATCGTCAGGAAATATTCCACCAAGAATAGAATACAGTTGGGTATTGAAGCAAGCGTCTCCAAAACCTACAACAACAATTTCTAAAAAATTATCAAATTACGAAATTCTAAATAAAGTTTTAAGATCACCGAGTAGAAATGCGCAAAACATGGCAAGACCTGCCGACGGGGGAGAAATGTACGAAACGTCCTCTGTTTGGCCTAAAGGTGAAGCATTAGGTAAATTAAGAAAGACGAATAAGAAGGCAATTGAGTGCGTTAAAAACCCCAGCAAAACTATTGGATCTCGGCCGTTTTTCACGGTCCGACTTCCCAAAAGACCAAACGTAAAACCTCCAATAACTGAAACGTAAGTTTTAAAAAGGGTTAGATTAGAAATGCAAAACTAAAAACATATTTAGAAATAATGTAAAATAAAGGCCCAATCATTACCTTCTCCAGCTCCTATCAAAATCCCACACAAACCAACAAGTCTTTTTGCTTCAGTACCAAGCATGTCTGTAAATCCAACTGCAGCAGAATAAACTCCAGAAAAGAAACAAAGTTCAATGCCCGTATACAAAAATGTCCAGAATAGAAGCATCATTTCTCGCCTAGTGAATAGAGACGCAGCCTTTTTAAACGCCAGGAGAGGACTCCGTTCTTGAGGTTCAGTGTGTCGGAGGTCATGTTGCAGGTCGAAGTGTTGCCTTACACAATGTTAAAATCTAATTCTACATTTAAAAAAGCTTCAGTAAACAATTTAATTAAAGCAAACATTACTGTGGCGTTTTAAGGAAAAAAAGGCCTAAAACTCCCATAATGGCTACAGCTGTTAATACGGAGAAGACCAATGTCCTTGTCGTTGTATCGATCGTCACTTTGCCTTCAAATTGCCAAAAGACAAACGAATTTCCAAGAAACATGCTGCCAGAATTCAAAATATGTAAAAGTTAAGTGATACTGATTCCACCACGTTAAGACCTAGTTGTCGGGAGGTGTATACTAAAAGTTAGCCACAGAAATTTCTTTAAGTCCCGTCCCATTCTGGCTAACTTTTGGTGTGCACCCAGCCATGTGCCGCAACTTTGGAGCTTATTGGGGGGGGGGGCAACACTAGTGA
>JABASK010001016.1:0-10968 GCA_019776465.1 Rambutanura hunanensis | reverse complement strand
TAGTGTGAAATATTCTAATCCGACTTTTCGGGTTTTCGGAAAAAAAGTTTGTCTCCACGGGAAAAAATCGTATTGTTGATTTTGGAGATACATGGTTATTAAGCGAAGGCCTTCAATTAAACAAAAGGTTATGAAAAATCAACGATGCCAAGGAAACCGAGAAATTTGTCGGTAACAGAAATGTTTGTTTACAAGATACCCCGAGCGAAGCGTATTGCACTACGTTGCGCGCTGCACTTTACCTTGCAAAGTAAAGCGTCGTCCATGCTGCTGTTCCTGCTCTTAACGTCAAGTTCCTTTTAACAATCCGCATCTTCTTTGAAAACATGTTCCAAGCCACTTCGAGTCCTCAGTTCGTGCGTCGTGATGATTCCTCGTTTAATTCTCGTCCTGGAAATCGTGATTTTCCAGAAAAATTCTCAGCTTCAGTGTCTGACCTTGACAGAAAGGACAAGAGGTAAAATCCCTCACTTCAATTTAAAAATGAACGCATACATTTTAAAACCTTCATTTTAAAAGTCCCCGTGCTGCTTTTACGAGGAGAGTCGAACACTACCATGAAGAACCTCCTTTCGAAGCTACTTGGGATGGCCAAAACTTGGCATCAGCCTGTCCTGGTGATATGTTCCGAAACTATGCTTCAGTCTACAATTCATTCGATGCCAGAAACTACTTTAGTTCTCCGAACTATGATCATGAGCTAAACGTTCATGCTGAAACTTCAACAAGTAAGAAACTTATACTGGGATCCGGATTAAAAGTAACTAAATGTTTAACTTACTAAGCTTTCGTTTCTCAAGTCCCTTACGCTGACACTGGTGAGACAGAGTATGACGTCAAGTTCATCGAAAATAGAGTCGCTGTTCCTTCATTTATTGAACTAAAGCCCTTAGAACTGCTAGGCTCTTCGAAAGGACTTCGTAGCCACGGCTTTCTTGAGAACAAAACAGGGCTCAATTTGTCATTCTTTGTAAGTAGTCACATACCGTTGCCTATACCAACTAAACGTAACATGGTCAGAAGTACCCTACACCGCAAATCTACTTCTTAAAATCATTTCAGATAAAAGCTTCATCTCCATTGATTCATGTCAAAGAAAGCGTTGGCTGGATGCTCCCACACGAAAAGCTCAAAATCCACATGAAAACGTATGCTCCATATGAATAAGATCTCGAAAGAATTTCTTCTCGTCTTCATTGTTCCAATTTACTTTCCGGAACAGTTGAATATGCTTAAACTTAAGCAGTATTGGGAGGTAATATGAACATAATTTGAGACTGTTGAAGAAAGGGAAGGTAAAAAATTACTGGGTCGTATAATTGAACAATTTTCACTGAATAGGCTTTGGGGAGCGAGTTGCTTCCGCTGGATTACGTTGAATGCCTACCGCATTGACAAACTGGTACCTTCCAAAGAAGTCCTTGAGAATTTTTCAATCTTGGAACGAATTCGAAGCGTCAGAAGCTGGTTCACGGCGCCAAGTAAGCATAGGGTAGTACCTACATAGATAGGTCACACGTTAGCTTGACCAACAAAACAAAAAATTATGCAGAAAATGACCTTTAGAAAAGTATGAAATAAGTGGTATAATTTGCAAATTTAAAATTGACGAAAGAGATACCGCTAATCAGGTTGAATTGACTTGATAAATCCTAAATGTCATCAAATCTTCGAGGCATTTACGAATTATCACATTTTCGCAATATCACGTTAACTTAACT
Organism: Rambutanura hunanensis; assembly: GCA_019776465.1. Taxonomy (NCBI): domain Eukaryota; kingdom Metazoa; phylum Arthropoda; class Collembola; order Poduromorpha; family Neanuridae; genus Rambutanura; species Rambutanura hunanensis. The sequence goes on along the minus strand of JABASK010001016.1, from coordinate 9,247 downwards.
AGTTTCACCTCGTTTTCTATGGTCTGAAACATAAACACGATTGGAGCTAATGACCTCTGCAAATCTTTCAGCTTTAGTCCAAACACCACCATGCATTGACCTCAATGATTATCCTGGTTACGTTGAGTTTTGGAACTTGAAAGAAGAAGATTTAGAAGTCGCCATGGCAAGACCACAGAACTTTTGACCTTTGCCCACAAGAAAATTTTCTGAAACTCTATTCCTACATTTCAGGCTTGCCACTTCCGAGAAGCCCAAAGGTCGTCTACGACGATCTCTCCAGGAAAAAGTGATTATACGAAAATGGCCACACGTCTTGAGTGCCGCATTCGTCATGATTCTCTGTACCGCTGTGATCCTCAACTACTGTCTGGGTTTCACGCACCTTCCTTCCGGATCCGGATGGGAGAACTTTTTGAATGATATGCAGTATTCGCCGTCCTTGGAAAATATCTTGATTCCAGCATCACCACCTCCACCACCTGAAGAAGTGCCAGATTTAGTCCTCTGTCCAGCAGGTTCTCAGCCAGATACTGTTACCTGGTGTCACCTCTACGCCGAAGCTAGTCATCCAAGATGGATTCCTTTCCTCTGCACACGTTGCCTCCTTACCAAACTGTGGGACTTTCTTGGGTCGATTGCCACGTTCGGTCACAACTAATATTTTGCCTTAGTGGCCTATCAATGATATCATAAAAGTGTTTCCAACTAACAAGCCAAACAAAAGAATTAGTAGCGGTATAATGTCACTTAGCACTGATATGTAAAATTTAGACAACCCACTGTAGTTGCTCCTTCCAACTACTTTCTTAACCGTAGAAATTAAACGTCTCTGTGATATTTAAGAAGTCTCAACATTTCTTTTTAATTTAATTAGGTAACTACAATTTGGTTTGGTTACATATAAGTGAGTCTATAAAAACGCTAAAATTTTGTAGTTGTATTTTATATAATACGTTATTTCACGATTTATTTCCATTTAGAAAATGAATACTTTTAGTAATGCTCTTGTTACATTTTATTAGAATATATTATCCAGTTATAAATTAATCCCGTCGATGGTTTTTGAGGACGAGACGAAATAGTAAAAGGAAAATCCAGAACACGAGAGAGATTTTTAGAGATTCAAAATGAGAAAACGGTAAAATGAGAAGAGCGCAAAGCTCTCTTGGACAGAATTATGCTAGCAGCCCGGACAGTTAACGCTTAAAGGTATTTAAGATGAAAACAGAGTGAAGACTTCGGAAATATGAAAAACAATGTCTACTCGTTCTTTGATATGAGGTAACTAGGTGTTACAGGCGTAGATTTCCCGATCTCTTGGAGGGTAGACGTGTAAAAGATCGCTTGCTTCTAGAGCATAAAGTCTCAGACCTTCAAATCGTTTCTTGACTTTCTTGCTAAATGTGTCTGATATACAAAAAGCATGCATGAGAAAAAGGCCAAAAAGTTGTCTGAAGAAGACAAAAGAATGACACAAAACAAATTACACCTTACCGAAATCAATTGAATCCATCATAGCGTTCACCGGACCATCCAGCTTTGAAGCAGTCTGTAGCATTTTCCTCTGACATTTTGAAAATTGTTTGCATGAGTCGGACAAAACGTTCCAAAAGCATTTTTCTCTGACCTTCAGCATACATCTGAAATTTTAATAAAGAATATGAATAACAAAAAACCCTAACAACGTTACATTTACTTAAAAGTTACAAGTTACCAAAAAAATAACCGGGACAATCTTGTCTACTCGGATAGAATAACTAAGGAGGGATGCGTAAACAAAGTACTCTCGAATGTCAATCTGAGTGGAATCCTGTTAAAATTAAAGAAATATTAAGTTCTAAAACATGAGGTTCTAAAAATAAATTGGTTGATTTTACTTACCTTATCTTCTAAGAACATTTTGAAAAGTTTCTCCACCTGCACTGAATCAACATCCTGAAGGCAAAGCAAGTCCACGAAATCTTCAATGGTGACCCGCCAAGAATTGTTCTTACTAAGTAACCGCACAGTGCTCATTTCTGTAACAGAAGTTAACCTAAAAGGCGGGTAAAAATGTAAATGACTAAACAAACTAGTACCTTTTAGAAATATCTTAAGAATTGCGTTAATTGCAAAAACTTACTTCAGTGAATTTCTTAAAGCTGAGATATGCTTGAGTTCGGGCAACAGTTTTTCCTTGCTAAGAGCCACCATTGCCAAACCATCTTCGTACGAGTAGTCACTCACCGGGATACCAATTACCCTAAACCACGAAAAATGATCAGTGAAAATTAGCGTCATTCACTTTACATAAAATTCAAGCCAACAAGCCAAGGAAGCATTGACAAATATAAAGAATGATTTCCTCTCGAGAATATTATTCCCTTTAAAAGTCCGTTGTCTCCAATCATCCCTACTTACTCTGCCATTTCCTGTCGCACATTATTAGCAAAAAGTTTAGGATCAGCAATTTCTTCTGGTGTTGGAACATGTACCGGAAGAAATTCAATTTCACAGTGAAGTGCAAACTGGGACAGGCTTCTATGAAGAACTTGAAACCAACTGAATCCATCAAAACTCCAAGTGACACTGTCGTAAATATTGGGGTATCGAATAATCACTGGTTGAACCGCCACACCAGGAAAAAAGGCTCCGACTTTGAAACTGATGAGGGAAGATCTGTTCGTGCAGGTACCTTCAGGGTAGATGTAAACCTAAATGACATCAAAATTACACTTCGAATAAATTAATTACATAATTAGTTTCATCTTTCTAGTGAAAAAGTTTAACGGGCTTTATTTTAGTCGAAGTTTTCGAACTTTATTTTAAGTTTCGGTCTCCGTCCTTACTTGTGCCCAATCATCTCTACTTTGTGCCCTTTCTTTGATCATGTTCATTGATTCATTCCTCGAGGTCTTCGAATCCCTGGCCACATAAACAGCCTGAGCCATATCCACTAGTCCTAACAAAACATGAAAGAGAAAAATGCAGTCTCTAATGACTATGACTCATTGTCATTTGATCTCTTTATACACGTAGAATAAAGTCTTACGTCCGAAGAATGGTACGTTGGCCACCTCTGCTTTGGCCACGATGCTAGGAGCACCCATCTGAGTCAGAGGAAACGCATCGAAGAATGACGAATGTGGAGCCACGACTAGAATTGGAGCCTCGGCACGCGTTGCTTGTCGGCCTTTTTTCTTAATCCAGTAAAATCCAGCACAGAAAAACAGACAGCGCATAATCACGTTCGAGATGAAAAGTTTCAAGGTTCTGAAATTGCAAATCAATAAACACGTACCAATAAAAATTAACGTTTTGATTTTATTTTCAAATAGAAAATTTTCTTTGTGAATAAATCGTTTATGTTTCATCATGAAACATTCATTTAAACAAAATCGAGATTTGCTTGATCTGGAGGAGCACTAACTAACATACTATGCCCATAGTACTAAAGTACTTAGTACTGAAGTTTACTTATGATTCAACTGATTTAGATTTTAAGATTTTTAGGTGGTGGATTTTCATCAACTTTTAATTCTTGTTCTAGAACCACCGGACCTACTAGAGCGAGCTACTCGGAAAACAAAACTGACCAAACTGGTTTCACACGGTTTACTTGTAAATAAAAGTAAAAATCAACGATTGCATTGTACATATTGTAATGTCTAAAACTGGTAACCTTTAAAAAATTCTATCCATGATGACGACAAAATAAATAATATTTATCGTTTCGTTATACACCTCGTATGTCTACAAATCTCACAATAAAAATTTGAACAACAAATTCTAAGGTTACTAATTCTGTATTCTGTTATTTCGACGAGTCAAGTTCATTTGAATTTAGCGACAATTGTCACCATGCCGCTGAACCGCCATCTTTTTTCGTGTAAAACTTATCGTAGAACTTATCCTGGTGTCCTCCCAGCCGGTTAGTTCTCGAGATAATTACTTTATCCAATCGTTACTAATACTCACTCAAAGTATTATATTATTACCTGAAAACTAATCTAATCCTTGACAAACACGTCTAAATGAATAGGACTATTACTATTATACAAACTAATATACTTAATGAATTTTACGGAAACCCGAACCGTGCAAAACGGAAGCATAAAAGTAGATCTAATACCAAACATAATTTATGTAAAAATTGTTACTCTTACTTTCGCCATCCCCGTAGTGGACGTGAGCGGAGGTCTTCTTTAGAAACAAAAGCGATCGATATTGACGACAGAACCCAAGCCAGTACCAAGAACGTGAGAATTAACGGTATTCGAAGTATTAGCAAAGCAGTGCCAAATCCCACCTGTTGAAAAAGAAATATCATTGAATTAGAATTGGATCTATGCGACTTGGATTGGAATATAAAACAACTAAATAATAAGGTCCATGAGAATATTTCCTCGGCTTTCATGTGAGCAAAATAGAAGGTCATATTCATTGGGCCCCGCTTTTTTTAGTTTCTTCAAAAGTACTAGTAATTGGCCTACGGATTGTTTCTACTACTTCCTTAATTTTGCAATAGCTTTTTCCTTGGATACAAAAACCCCAACAAGACCGCAATAGCATTTGAATCCGCAATAATACTCGAGTGCCTATTCTGAGCATTGCCTACTTAAAGAGATTGTTCTTCATTCGAGGTATTGTAGATTAGGTATTACCTTAATTTTTTGATATATGGAAAACCCAGTTCGGTGATAAAACGGATTCAATCGGAGCCTTGATGGTTGCCCCAGTACCCGGCACCGGCAAACTGACACCTGATTCTGGCAAGCCCTCCGTTGTGACAGGAATAATTGATGACCAAAATTCTTCGGAAAAACCAACGTATTCCTCTTCTTCACGTACTCTCGGTTCTTCCTCTTCCTCGTCACTAGTTGAAGTGTCTTGGTCACTTGACGTTTCGGAATTCGGTTCCTTTTGCTTTCCAAATTGATACCCACCAAAATGAAACTTTTCTGTGGGATCTTTGATTTCTTTCTTGTTCGCAGTTATAAATATATCATGGTAATCCGCATTGAACTCAAGTGAATCTGATATGTCAAGATGAAGGTCATCCGGTTTGTTCAAATTGACCATAAAGTTTGGAAGTCCAGTTTGGAACTTGGATAAGTTTTCGACTCCGTTTTCATAAAATTTCCAAAGGGAAGTATTCCGTAGGTTGATATGGGGCAAGTGCGGAAGGTTCGGTAAGTTCGGAAGGTTGGGAAGATTAGGTAAATTGGGTAAATTTGGAAGATTGAGATTGTTCCAATAGTTAATGCCAAGGGAATTTAGCAAAAAGAGAATTCGATTCCGATTGTCGAAATCGTCTTCATCTTCATCCGATAGCGACGTTTGGTATTCTCCTGAACTTTCGCAGTCTTCTTCCGGCTCGGATTCGCTTAATCGACGACGCCGTGAAACCAATTTATCAGGATTTTCTTGTAGGATCTGAAATTGAAGAGAAAAAACACCTTAAACCCACAATTACATTTCACATAAACACTCCCTAGATGAATCCAGATAGCCCATTTCACCCATTTGTCAGTCCAAAGTAAACACATTATCTCCAAGGAATAAATATTAATATACGATTATGAACTGACAATTTTAAGCAAGCAACATTTTTTCTTATTCTGCAATCCTTAGTACATACTTATCAAGCAGGGTCAAATAACTAGTATGGCATATGTAAGGAATCAAAGAGTACTTATAAATGTTAGTTACTACTTACTATTCTCTTTTCTCTACTTTTGTGCGCTCATCTACTTAAAAACTCCTAAGTTACACCCATTAATTGAATCTGACCTTTCTAATCTTTAATGAATCGTTAGCAAATAAATGCTGAATTGCTAGAAATTAAATGACTAAAAACGTTTGAAGCCCTTTGGGCTTTACTCGAAAACATTTCCTTTCTTGAATGAATGATGTCATTGAACCCAACCAAAATGTTACTTTTTGCATGGTACTTTCCCTAGTTCTGAGAAAGAGAACAATTGGTTCTTAACTGAAATTGTAAACTAAATTTTAGCTAAATCGCTAAATGTAGTTCCTGGTAGCAAAGAGTTAAAACCGTGGTGCAAGAAGTTAGTTAATACTACGAGTTTGGCTATAAGGAAAAAGTTTATGAATTCTGCTGCTTCTTTCTTAAATGAAACGAAGCAATACATATGACTACATATTTGTACTCGGAAAAGAGAATAAGTTCCGCTTTCACAATAAGAATCCCACGATTATCATCATGCAGCTCTGATTTAGATATTTAAAAGGTGATATATTACAACTATTACCATTTACATGACCGGTTACACAATCGTCACAATTACCAGTATTCACTTAATGGTGTACTTTTGTCTAATGTGGTGCCAGTTTTAATCAAAGAATTAGAATTTGTTTTTACTGCGTGAAACTTTTTAGATTTTTTCTTACCATCATTTTGGAAAGCCCGGATAGTTGATAGTCAGCCAATGAAGATTACCAACGAAATTACCAACTCTTGCGTTTCTATGAGAAAGTCAAAACAATTAGAATATCGAAATATAACGCGAACCCGTTTCCCCTTTCAACATAAACTAAGCTAATCAGCTAAAGCCTGTCAATATTTCCCGTATGCCAATACGTTTGTATTAATTACAATTAATTTCAATACCGTAGTTTTACTTTCAAAAAATCAAGTGAGTTAAATCCATACCCATCAATCTCGCTGAGAAGCGGCTTACCGAGTGGAAAAGGAAAAAGACTGACCAGATGATAGAGCCATTTACACAGGCATTGAATAATTAAAGAAAAATAGCCTCAGTGTATGTAGTAGAACGTCATTTTTTCTTCTAACTAATAACTATACAAAGTAAGTTATAAACTCGTCCAGCATACTTGACTTACCCGAATATCTTAATTTCCGCCTGTGATCTGGTAAGTGTAACCGCGATACAAGTCACACTGGAGGCTTGAATTACAATAACGAAAATCCTTTGCTGAAAACACAATCAAACACTACAGTATTATCTAAGCGAGGGCTAAAGTGACTTTTAGGGTGCTAGACTGGGTTTTCTCATATGGTAAATGGTATTGATATTAGAATAAACAAAAACAACTTATAACTTAAAATAGAAAGTAACCAACCTTGGATTTGGAATTCTTTACGAATTTGAAAGAATTGTATGCAGTTTGCAGTTTACACTTGCCAAAACTTTGACTTTCAAAATGTTGGTAAGTAGTTCAGTTCGGTTATTTATTTACTAACTTATGTAACAGCAGCTGCTTTACTACGAGACTACGACAAAGAACACAAGTGTTAAATCCTATCCTACCGAACCGAGTATCGACGAGTCACCTTTCACCTTCCTCCTTTATCGACTTTCTTTGCACGTACTGAAAAGAACGACGAAGAGAGTTCTCAAACAACCAGCATGCAGCAACTAAACATTAAGACAAGACGACAAGAGTATGACTATGAGTATGACACAGAATCTCTCTATGCCTTGCGCTGATGATTATCCTTGTTGTTTTCTACAAGTAAAGGAGTAAACATGGGAACATGGGATGACAATGCAATAATATAATGGGTTGACTTAAAGCATTAAGCAACAACCCCTCTGTCTCTTTTCTGCTCTGGCTTTTCTCGTCCTTTTTTCCGGGATTCAACTACGACGCTTGCTTTTAGTGGCCTTGAACCTGCACTTGACCACTAAACTGGTCAACATTTAATGTTTTCGTTGTTTTTTGTTCACCTTCCTACTTTGAAAATATCATTTTAGGTAAATAATGTAGAAAGAACTAAATGTTTATAAAAATAAGAGGGTTGATTAATCCAAAAAATTCACATGATATCCACGAGTCCACAAACCAAGTTTGGAGGACACCTCAGGGTCAGGAATCAGCAGAGTCATCCAGCAGTAGTAGGGTGCATACCGGCAGCACCGCAGCACCATTTCAAAAAACGAATAAGTTACAATAGGCAGTTTAGTTACTTCACCCAACACATACGCGGTTCATATTATGGGTTTTATGGTGCCTGGGGCATTTTTATGTAGCACCTTGCGTTGAATTTCTAATTTTGAATTTCAAACTAACTTTGTAAGTAACCGTCGTGGCGTCGTACTCGTACCGTATCTGGTAGAATGAATGATCCTAAATAACCTAACCCTAACCTAACCTTCCCATGTCTCCTCTCGACGCACAATAGGGCATGGATTTTGAATTTCGGGCTCCCACAGAGGGTGAGTGAAAAAAATTCGAAAAAAGATTTTATCTCAATTTGAAATGACTTTTAAATAAATTGTTTAGACAATTTTTTTTTCAAAGCAAAAACAAACCTAAAAGTTTTTTAGTATTTGAAAATAGAAAAGAATATGTTGACATATTTTGAAAATTTACAGTAGGGATTAAGTAGGTGACGAACAAGTTTAAGACAAACTACCATTTTAAACTTTTTCAATAAGTTCAACTTTTAGCATGGTTCTATAGTTCAAGTCAAAATACGAGGCAGTTTGTTGATTCCGAAAATTGCTTTGTTACTAACAACTACCGCGTGGTGGAAGTACACCGATTGCAGTACTTGTATTCACAAATAACAAAATCCAAAGTACTAATTAAATTTTACTTTTTTTGTATAATAATTAATAATATTCATGAGATTTCCTTGGGGTTTTACTGTTTATCAACTGAAAATGCTATTTTGTAAAACTTGCTTCTTTATAGTTACTTTTAATTTATCACCACCATCATTAAGCACCGTAATTCATTGTAGTTTTTAGAAGTTAATTCCCTTGTTAGTTCAAACTTACCTTTCGAATCGAATTTAATACACAATGCGCTTTTCTCCCTATTTTTCGTCCAAAAATTATATTTATCTGGTGGGGGCAAATAACATTTTGTGGGCATTGATATAGCAACCTAGAATAGACTAGCCACTCCCCAGTAGGTTTGCCTTCAGACGTTTGTATCACGGTTTGCAGTGTAAGGAATGGACGGACACCCAGGGTACGTGTGTGGCAATTCCTCACAGCAACCAGGGCATTTTCCAGGAGAAAAAATCAAAAAAAATTGCAAACAAACTGCATCGTATTTTGAGTATTTTGACTTGAACGTTATAGTAGTTCCCTATATATAAAGGGAAGAAGCTCAGAGTGGCTTAAAAAAAACCTTCTTTTTTTAATGTATATTAGAATCATCCATGTGATGCACTTTGTGCAGTGAAGCTCCCAATTTTGACCTCTAAATGTATAAAAAATTCGATGATCGTGGACGATCAGATCACATATGTAAATTGTAAACTTTC
>JABASK010001015.1:0-10969 GCA_019776465.1 Rambutanura hunanensis | reverse complement strand
AACCCACGCCAAATTGTGTTTGAGGAGTTCGTTTGCATTGCGTCAGGGTTCTTCGTTCTTGGAACGACATAGGCGGGGCTTAGAGGGGCCTTGCGAATTTTGATTGGCTGTGAGGTATTTTTTGCAGGGGATAAAAACCAATCCACTCCACCTCACCCAACAGCTTACAGCCAATTTTCATTTCATTCTCTCTCACTTCTCCGCCATCACTGCTACTGGAAAGACGTCGTTGGACTCACTCTCTCGCACTCATTTCTTTGTGACAAAGTTCTTATTCTGAACTTACGACAAAAGTTGAATAAAACAATATCAATTCCACTCGTTGAACAATCTACAATATCGGTAAGTCATTATTTATGGTTTTTAGTTAGCAAAAGTGATATTTTCAATGGTAAAAGTGTGAAAATGAAAGAGTTCAAAATGGCGTATATGAGGAAGAGGAAAGAGAAGTTGGGTGACGTCAGAGCGGCTGTTCGTGAGCAAAAATGACTAAATAATTCACTGCCCTTTCCTTTCCAAATGTGATGTAATGAAAGAGTCATCCTGTGTAGCCATTTTGAAAAATTTGAGTTCTACCATTCCTCTTCGCGATTGGCAATTAAAAAAAATAATTAATTCGATTGGTTTAGTGTTGCTTAGGCGACTACGTGCGCTTATAAACTTAACTGCTCGGAGCTTTGTTTGGAATACATAAAAGTAAGTTTTTTTTTCGTTTTAGAATAAACTACCATGCAAATCTTCGTGAAAACTTTGACTGGTAAGACCATTACTCTCGAGGTCGAACCTTCCGATACAATTGAAAACGTCAAGGCCAAGATCCAAGATAAAGGTAAATTTTAAAACGAAGTCGCATTAAATTAACGACTGCATTCCATATTTATATATCATACTCCATAAAGCGAAACTTTTTAATTTAACTTTAACGTCTTAATTTTTAGAGGGAATTCCGCCAGATCAACAGCGATTGATCTTCGCTGGTAAACAATTGGAAGACGGACGAACTCTATCCGATTACAACATCCAAAAGGAATCGACCCTTCATCTTGTCCTCCGACTTCGTGGAGGTATGCAGATCTTTGTGAAGACACTTACCGGCAAGACCATCACTCTCGAGGTTGAGCCCTCAGATACCATCGAAAATGTCAAGGCTAAAATCCAAGACAAGGGTAAGTTTTTCAAACTCATTTCAGTACTTCGATTTCATTGTTGACTAATTACAATTGAGTAGTTAATAAATTCAATTTTAATTTCAGAGGGTATCCCACCAGATCAACAGCGATTGATCTTCGCCGGAAAACAACTCGAGGACGGACGAACCCTCTCTGATTACAACATCCAGAAGGAATCCACCCTTCATCTCGTCCTTCGTCTTCGTGGGGGTATGCAGATCTTCGTCAAGACGCTTACAGGGAAGACTATCACACTTGAGGTCGAGCCCTCTGACACGATCGAGAATGTCAAAGCCAAAATCCAAGACAAAGGTACGTTTTCTCTTTNACAACATCCAGAAGGAATCCACCCTTCATCTCGTCCTTCGTCTTCGTGGGGGTATGCAGATCTTCGTCAAGACGCTTACAGGGAAGACTATCACACTTGAGGTCGAGCCCTCTGACACGATCGAGAATGTCAAAGCCAAAATCCAAGACAAAGGTACGTTTTCTCTTTGTGTTGTATTAGAGTTCACTAAGTGGATTTTAAGGTTAAGCTATAAATATGATAACAAATAGCTAATTGTGTTGTTAAATTCAGAGGGAATCCCACCAGATCAACAGCGATTGATCTTTGCGGGCAAGCAGCTGGAGGACGGACGAACTTTGTCTGATTACAACATCCAGAAGGAGTCCACCCTCCATCTTGTCCTTCGTCTTCGCGGAGGTATGCAGATCTTTGTAAAAACACTTACCGGAAAGACAATCACTCTCGAGGTCGAGCCTTCTGATACCATCGAGAACGTCAAGGCCAAAATTCAGGACAAAGGTGAGTTTTGGTTTTAATTCATGAGTTATTGTTATTTGTTAATTTAAGTATCAACGATAAATAAATTCATGACTAACGATTTTATTTTGTTAATTTTAGAGGGAATTCCACCAGATCAGCAGAGATTGATCTTCGCCGGCAAACAACTCGAGGACGGACGAACCCTTTCGGACTACAACATTCAGAAAGAGTCCACCCTCCATCTTGTCCTTCGTCTTCGTGGAGGTATGCAGATTTTCGTAAAGACCCTTACTGGAAAGACAATCACTCTCGAGGTCGAGCCCTCTGATACCATCGAAAACGTGAAAGCCAAAATTCAAGACAAGGGTACGTTTTTTTTTTTAAAAAAAAAATTCTTTTGTTCTTACGTTAAACACTTAAAAAGAACACTTAAAAAAAAGACAAACTTAACCTAATTTTATTTTTAATTACAGAGGGAATCCCACCAGATCAACAGAGATTGATCTTCGCCGGAAAGCAACTGGAGGACGGACGAACCCTTTCTGACTACAACATTCAGAAAGAATCAACTCTTCATCTTGTCCTTCGTCTTCGGGGAGGTATGCAAATCTTCGTGAAGACGCTTACCGGCAAAACCATCACTCTTGAGGTTGAGCCCTCTGACACCATCGAAAACGTTAAGGCAAAAATCCAAGACAAGGGTAAGATTCTTTGGTTGCCGAAATTATTTCTTGAATTTGTATATTGCTAAACAATATTAATTAATTTCAATTTTTAATTCCAGAGGGAATCCCACCAGATCAACAGCGATTGATCTTCGCCGGAAAGCAACTTGAGGACGGACGAACACTCTCGGACTACAACATTCAGAAAGAGTCCACTCTCCACCTTGTTCTTCGTCTTCGCGGAGGTATGCAAATCTTCGTCAAAACGCTTACTGGAAAGACCATCACTCTTGAGGTCGAGCCATCTGACACGATTGAGAACGTCAAGGCCAAGATTCAAGACAAGGGTAAGATTCTTCTGTTGCAGAAATTATATCTTGAATTTTTATATCGCTAAACAATATAAATTTATTTCATTTTTTCATTTCAGAGGGAATTCCACCAGATCAGCAGCGATTGATTTTCGCCGGCAAGCAACTTGAGGACGGGCGAACCCTCTCGGACTACAACATCCAGAAGGAGTCCACTCTCCATCTTGTCCTACGTCTTCGGGGAGGAATGCAAATTTTTGTGAAGACTCTCACTGGCAAAACTATCACGCTTGAGGTGGAGCCCTCTGACACGATTGAGAACGTCAAGGCCAAAATTCAAGATAAGGGTAAGTTTATTTTTTTAATTAAGTAATTGGGTTTCTCTATATTGTTAACTAAATAACAACTAATTGTGTTTTTTTAATCCAGAGGGTATTCCACCAGACCAACAGCGATTGATCTTCGCTGGAAAGCAACTCGAGGACGGTCGTACCCTTTCTGATTACAACATCCAAAAAGAGTCTACCCTTCATCTTGTTCTTCGTCTTCGTGGAGGAAACTAAAGAAACCAACCAAATTAGATCCAGAAAGAAGTTCACTCCCTATTTCATGTCGATGGCGTTTAAATCCTAATTTGTTTCAATTTAACACTTTTAGTTTCTAAAGATTCTCAATCCTACAAGATTATTTCCGCTGAATTTTGCTGAAATGGATTAATGTGTATGAATAATTCGAAATAAATTCTAAATTAATTGGCATTTACATACTTTTTGTTTAATCTCTCGTTAATTCTTGCAAGCCTTTAGTCTTTTCAAAAGTTATTAACCGCAATTTAACTCCAAATTAGTGGGAAACTGTTACTCTTTTTTTTAGCGTTAATTGAAACGCATGTTTCTTGGTTTGGCCAAATGAGCTTTTTTTCCATCGGAATCTGCTCGGGTATCTTCCAGGAAAAAGGGAAGGGATATGGGATCATGGCCTGTAAGGAGGGTAGTGAAAAATCGATATGATTAACGCTAGTTTAGCATGATATGGTCCTTTAGAAGTTGTCTGGTGACTCCAGGAACGATTGCGGGGAAGGGAGATGCCTTTTTAGAATGCTAAAGGGGAATAGAGTGAGGAAAGTAGTCGTAAGTTCCAACTCGTTTTTTCCCTTGTCAGTTGCTTCCTGGCACTGGTACTGGATTCAGCTCCGGACAAAATTGACACCGTTTGTTGTGTTTGTTAAAAAGGACGGACGGTATACTTTCTCCAAGATTCCTGCTTAAGTGAGTCATCTCGAGGACAGCTTGGCATAAAACAAGATTTTTAGTGCAGTTGTAATTTTTTTACAAAAAAAAACAAAACAAAAGACAGACTTGAATCAGTTTTAAACAGTTTTTTTTTTACTAACGAGCATTTCTTAATTTTATTACTGTAAAAAACAACTTTCTACCCCCAAAGTGTTTGTGGGTGGGGAGGGAAAAGTGAGTAGAGAAAGTTTATGATTGAGTTTTGGAGTTTAACTCCTTTTTTTTCTTGAAGTTGTCGTCAAGTTGAAAGATTTTTGAGGAGGTGGTATAAGATTCAATTTGAAAAACTCTTGAAAAGTTTCTTCTCCTCTTTTTTTTTTAAAAAAAAGAATCGTTGTATTTGTTGGGTGGTGGGTGTTGGTGGGTAAGTTTCTCTTTCTTTTTTTTTTGTTGCTCTTCAGCCTTATACTTTCACTTTCAGCCCCACCACTACTGACTGTCTCCTCCGTCTTTCTATTTGATCGAGTGAGTTTGAGTTTGAGTGAATAAGTTGGTTCCCATCGACCCCAACGACCACAAAAGCCACTTCAGACTTTAGACTCTACACTTTCTCCAAATATCCTCTTCACTTTCAGTCCCACCCGGATTCGAACCCACCCACCTTCATCTCTCTTACTGTAAAAGACTCAGAGAAAAAAGTGAAAGTGCGAAAAATCTGTAAAAGTACAACATAATATCCATTTTACAACGGAAAGAGTGAGAGAACGATAACAGTTTACACTTTGTGTTTCCCTACTTGTACAAAAAAAAGAGAAAGTTGGGCACTCGTTCTTACTTTTTGTCCCATTGCAAATTGGGTGACGACAAAAAAAAAGAAGAGAAAGTCGTCAAACGCCCACAGTTTCGTGGAAGGGAAGATCATCAATTTCGAAAAAGACTCAAATTGGAGAAGGAAGTGAAGCAGAAGCGTAAATTAACTCATTAGTAAGAAAGCGCGTGAATCAAATTCAGGTTTTGTGCTTCATAATGGTCATCCGTCTTGGAGAACTATCGTCCAGAGAGTATTTTTAGGAACCTCCTGGATAAAGTTTCTTTTTGGGCATTAAGTCTTATAACTTCGTTAAGTGAAGACGAGTAGAAGAGGGGAAAGACTCTATTAGCCATCCGTGCAAAAGAAGCCGACGGAGTCAAGGAGTAAATTAATTTCTTCACCGAATGAACTTTCACTCCTGACTTTCTCCACTACTTTAGTCTTTCGGCTCAATTTTCCTTTCCACACGGAATCTCACTTTCGACTCCCGACAAAAGATCAACGAACTGAAATTTAGTCTAACGGAGGACGCCTTCCTTTATCTCGAGGTAAGTCAAGCCTTTTTTTCTAACTTTTGAAATTCAACATTTTCACACCAGCTTCAGTTAAAGCACAAGTTTACTTAAATAACTGGTACTTTCACTCCAAAATCTAACTTAGCCACACTTTCGGTTTGATCATAACTTATCTGACTCAAAACTTGGATAGTTTTGCGTTTGTCACGTAAAAAATTAAAGATGAAATGAAATTTTGGTCATTGATAGTTTTCTAAGAGACCTAAACTAAAGTAGTCAAGCTTCTAAAATTAGGTTACGCCAAACTTCCCACGCTAACAACCCAAAAGTGTTTCTAGAAAACCACATTTTTTTAGAAACAAAGTTGAAGAAAACGAGGAATGGTGAACTTTTTAGTAATTAAAATATTTTACAGGTTAAAGTTGGTCATGTTTTCAAATTAATTTTGGAGAAAATAAACTAAACAAAAATTATTATTCAAAATAGAGACATTTATTGAGAAGTCATTTTTTTACTTCTAAAATTTGACAGTAATAAAGAGAAGACGGGAATAATTAGCCAGGGCCAGCGATATCCTTATATCTGAAAATTCATTTGAGTCATTTAGCTTCCACTTTCACGGGGTTGTGCCTTCTGTTTTTTTGTAATGTGTGGTGTGACATGTGGGCACATGACTGCCACATTTGGAAAAAGGACAGAGTGTGTAAGATCCATACGTTTACTATATAGACCTGAAAAACTTGTTCTGGAAGAGTGAAGCGTGTTGTTTGTTCTACGAATATCAATATCAGAGCCCATGACAAGAGATACATAGAAAGGGAACGGAGGGAGTGAAAGTAAAAAAAAAGTTTATTAAATCGATCAATATGATTTATCCCTGACTTCATTACGCCAGTCAGTTCCCGAGGTTCAATTCGCCTCCTGAGATTTTACTTAATGAACGAATTTTTTGCGGCTTGAAGCAACCCGCTTTTATTTTTTTTTTCTCGGTTTTTACCGAATAGCAGTTAATCCATCGACTTTCTCCGCAGACAGGGAGGAAAAAAGCGCTTATTAATCGATTGTCGCCCGCTTTTTTTTTTGGTATGTGCGGCTTTTTCTCGGAAGCATGAGGGAGATTATGATGATATTCTGGAAGGTACGGGTGCGGTGGGTCCAGGGTGGGTTTGGGTCGTGGGGAAGCTCAAGTTATGTAACTCTGCGGGTGTTTCTTGTCTCTCCCGTCTTCTGTCGCTTCCACTCAGCTCGTCTCCGGTGTCATTGATTGCACAAATTAATCATTCTACTCCTGCCTTCAAGATTAGTCGACTTTCTCCTCGCCTAAACCCCAAAATCTGTTTTTTCTGTCCTTCCCCAAAAACACTCTAAGCATGGGAAAGTTTTAGGTTTTTTGGTTCTAAGTCGAAGAATGGTCTTGTAGGAGAAAGTGGTAAAAAAGTGAAAGAACGCGGATCCTCTCCAATCGATTTTCTCATTCTTTTTTTTTCTTTTGATTAATTGTTAGCGCTTTCTTTTTTTTTAGTAGGGCCGCCCTAATAGTGAATCGATCCCTGTCGCAATACACGGTCTTTTCGAAGGTTGTGATTTTGAACTGATTTATGACCTTGATTCTTCAAATGGTATGACCGTTACTTAACTTGTTATGTCGCTAGGAGATCTTAGAATGAGGACATTTAAGTTGGTAACTTCAAAAAATACAAAATGTTGGAGTAACAAGGGTGAAATTTACTTCACTAACGACGCCGTGAATGAAAGCTAGGACAGATTAGAGAAAAGAGGCTTTGCGCTCTAGATTTTGTATTTGGTAAAAGTGACATAGACAACTTTTTTTTGTTATCTAATTTTTGTTAAAAAACTTTTAATGAATCTACTTTCTCTTGACTCAATGAGCGACGTGATGCTGTGTGTGGGTTCTCTTATAAGCTCGAATTACACAAAGTTCAGTTTTTGTCATTAGAAATTTTATTGGATTATGTCTCTCTCTCTCTCTCCAATATGCAATGGAGAGGAAGAGAAAAAGGCTAGAAACTAAAGACGATAATGGTAAACAAGGCAAAAGAGTAGTTACTATGTTAGTTCCAATTTGAAATTCAGTAGAATTTCAAACTTCTTTTCTGAATTTCATTACAATTTGTGCAGATTTCACTGAATTTTTTTTAATCCAGAATAGGTTTGTCAGTTGTCAAACTTTATACCTTCAAAGTTAAAAAGTCGAGCTGAGAGAAAGTAATTTTTCAAGAGAAAGCGTAACCTCATTTCGAACGAATTTTTTCTTGCAATCTAAAAGAAAGTTAATCAAAATGAGGACTACGTCTTGATTCCAACTCAAAAAATTATAGCGTCGTCACTCAACCACACAGTTCTGTGAAAAAATTTTCATTTAACTTTTTTTTTAGAAAACACTTAATTACAAAAACAACTAATTTTAGCTTTACAACAACCTCGGCTCGCTTCTTAGGTTTAAAACGTGGAATCAGAAATCATCAATGTTTAAAACTTTTACAATTTTTTTGGGAGGGAAATTGAACATTTTCATAATAGTTTACTTTTCGCGCAATTAAGGTCACGCTTGTGCTACATTCGAAAAGGTTACTTCCGACTTTTTCTCTTTGCTATGAAGTGGTTGCCGCTTCTTTTTAGAGAGAAAGTACCAGAAGTGTTTTATAAGTTTCCTCTCTCCGTTCAAAAGCATTGAAAGTGACATGGAAAGAATCTTGTGTGTAGTAAATGTGAATTGAATCGAGGACAATGCCTCTCCTCCCGAAAACTGCCTAATGTACACATGAAAATAAGTCTTGAAAAAGAAAGACATCATCGGCATGCCAAGACCACAGGGAGTAGGGCGGGAAAAGATGAAAAAACTTTTTTTTTGACACGCTTTATTTTCACAAGAACCTTCTTCGCTTTTGAGCAAAGAAAGGAAGTGGAATGGAAAACCGAAGTAGTTTCCAGGCTTTTGGACCAACTTCACTTTTTCCTTCTTTTCATTATTCTTTTAAAGCAAAGGACTTTAAGGGTGTTAGCAACCCCAAACTTTTCCTTGGTATTCCTAAAGGCTTATAAGAAAGAAAGAAGAACTTTCTCAATTTCCACGAACAAAAATTACATTTAAGTTGAAAATACGAACGAAGTTGAAGACTTTATACGATTTTAAATACTCGCGCCTTTTCGACCTTTCATTTAACATGCGTCTTAACCAATATTAGAGAGGTATAGCTGTAAAAATGGTTTTATTTTTATAGCGCATTTTTTTTAAAAAAAAAAAGTTTACGTATTATTTGAATTTGACTTGAATTTTGTACATCTCGAATTTACTGGTTGATTCGGTAGTAACACAAAGTATGCTTTTGCTTCAGCGTTTATATGGGAAATGATCAATTTCCCTTTCATTTAAAATCTCTCTCCACCTTCTTCCCAATTGCTTCACTTCCGCCTTCTAACGCTAACAACCTAATTGTGCTCGTTATGCTTGACTAGGCGGACATAAACCATCCAATTTTAATACTTGTTCCCTTCCTAGCTGTCACTCCTAGGTCCTAGAAAGCTAACAATATTATAGAAGTAGAAGATTGAGAACTTAAATGAATTATATCCTGGAAATGGTTAATTTAAATCCAGAAACGTTCCCTCATTCCTCCCGCTTCGATTACCATGACTTTTTTAGGAAGCGGCGTCACTGTCGTAGCATTAAGGCGCGACAGATTCTAAATAGTCTTTCACTTTATAACATTGAAAAATTATATGAACTAGCATCATATCCTGCTCATGAGCGCCTGTCATGATTTAATACCCTTCGTCACATCCCTGTAGGCAATAGAAAGTAGCAGTAGTTTTTAAATTCTAGCGCCATGGAAAGTAGAAATTTCCCAGAGTCAAAAAATGAATGCTTCAACAAGCTGGTTATTGCTTTAGGTTTTAGCAGTTTGGGGCTTCAATGCCTGGGCAAGTATGTGAGATGTTGAATTTGTTACCAATTTCCGAATCAACCACTCAAGTAATACGTCAACTAAATAGAAGGTTTTATAGCTTTCCAGATATTTAATTTAATCTTCCAAATACCAATTTCCTGCCTAAGTAGGTCTGTTCTGCCCGTAGGCGTCAGGTTATTCGGGTATACAGTAATATTTATCTACTCAATGTAACCACTGCGTTTTATTATCAACCTTTAAAAAGGCCACGGAGTAAATTGCTAACTGTTGACAAACTTTTAATTAGCAAATATTCGGAAGTTATGATTCAACCAAAAATTTCAAAAAAAAAACTTAGTTTCCCCTTTGCAAATTTTGTAGTGCGCCTGCGTCCTACCAAGAGCTAGATCATTACCCAACAACAAATTTTGTTATTTGTTGTTCAAACTCTCAAATTTTTTTTCTTCCAGATCAAAAGATACTTTGAACTTGATCTCTCTCTCTCTTCCAGTTAGCCTCTCTGTAGTTACGTAGTAGTTATCTCTAGGATTTTGTAACTGGTAACCCATTCTAGTTTTTGGAAAACCCTTCTGGAAGGCTCTTGAAGTTTGGTTGATTGGGCTAATTTTCTTTTTGGCATTGTCAAAAACCTTTCAAAATCCCTTAGTTGAAGAGATTCAAGAGAGTGAAAATAGACTTTGAATCCTTTTTCTTCTGGACTTAAGTGATACATAACTATAAGAGTATTATTCCGTTTGAAAAATCCTAAGTACCTTATTGGTCTTGGTCAACAATGGTTATTAAAACGTGCGTCGTCTTTTACCACACAAAAAAGTAGGAAAGACCCGCTTTACAAGATTTGATTCTCTCCCTTGTTGACAATTCAAACCATGGCAACTTTTTCATGGTTGAGCAAACTTTTTACTTCGTATCAGTACAGTGAGAAAAGTACCCCGGGAGAGCCGGCGCACTAAAAACCCCTTTTCATCCAGTTGACAGATTACCAAATTTATTTTGTTACTAAAACCTTCGTTGTTCAGGACTACGAGAGCACGAGCGGTGAAGAGGTATTTAGCCAAGCGAAAGGAATATAATCGTATCAAACACTTCCCATTCGTTCCGTCCGTTTTCACTACTTTTCTCTTGCTCTTGGCTCCTCTTTATTCGCCTAACCGGGCACAAAAGGACACAACAATAAATTTCGGAAACTTCAAACACTCTAATAAGCAAAGAGTCAGAATACAATGGAACTTTAGGAAAATCAGACAAATTTCAAAAAGATGAGATGGGTTTACGGGGGAGGGGTGGATGTGACTGACATAAGCGTGTACGCGCGTCATCCTGTGCCTAGCCAGCTAGTACAGCTTAATCTTCTTAGTTACCGTTGCCAATCCTTCGAGTATTGTCCAAATTTTCTAGAGTTCTTGTGGTTCTAATCCGAATTATAGAAGGAGGCCTGTAATATAAGTAGATCAAAGTTTGAATTTAATACAAAGCACATTAAAGTAACACAAAAGGGTACGGGCGATGTAGACCTTTAGCCCTGAACTACGGAAAGGGACCACACGAGAATTTATTCAATTCAACCC
>JABASK010001014.1:0-10969 GCA_019776465.1 Rambutanura hunanensis | reverse complement strand
CTAAGATCATAGCTGATACGACTTTTGGCGACATTTTTTGGCTTTTATGTGACAAACGAAACGTTATTAGGGTTAAGGTAGGTTAACGATGAATGATACTTTTTTGACAGTTGAGCAAAGGTATTTATAATAGAACGTCAAAAAATACCCGTTATCGCATTGGAAATTTTTGTTCTTTTGCAAAAATGCTAACTCTTATGCGTAGTAGACAAAATGTCTGGAAAATATGTAAGTTTAGGGTTTTTTCTCACTTCACATATTGGGTAATTGGGAAATCCAGCTATATCACCGAAGATTTACAAGTGGTTGAATTGTAATTGAATTGGTTAGGTATTGATTTGAATTATGAAGAATTTAATGGATTTTCTATCCCTTATTAAAACTTTTACGTTTTACGTTTCAAACGTTTTAGGAAAATTTTCCCGAAAAAATGGATTTACCAAAAAAAAATTGGTTACGTCACGTTTTCACGTTCCGTGCAAGAAAGAAAAAATTAACTTTATTTCAGACTTTTGGCCGATGTATTTCAGAAAATTCTCACTAAAAGAAAAAACGAAAGTCAATGTTTATTTTCTGTAATTTTGAAATTTAATTTTCAAAAAAAATGTGATTTCTTTAGAAATCAGAGAATAAGAAACAGGAAAACTATAGTTTGTTAGGATTTACATATTTTTCAAATAATTAGTTAGGTTTTCACAAAATCTCAATTTGTCGATTTTGACAACTTTGTGACGACTAGAGGTCAAAGGTCAAAGATGGTCTTCCGACTCGGGATAATTTGTGACTGTCATTCTGGATACTATAGTTTGACTATTCAATTCACCTCCTCCTCCTCCTCCCGGTACTTTGGATCTGCCTGAACAAGACATGTTATTAAGTTTGTACAGGGTCAAAGGTCATACGATCAGTTGACTTTGAATTGACCTTACTTGAGTGAAAAGTTACCCTGGAGGTCATCAAAGCCAATGATCCTGGACAGAGCACGGCTTTGAAAGCTAGTCGATACTGTTTATTCATAAACACGTAGATAATTGGGTTGATACAAGCCGAGGCGTAGATGAGAACGTAGCCAACCAAGTGCATTACTGTTTTAGTTACAAAGTAAATTAGGTAACATGTTAGGTAAAGTCGAGGTAACCTAATTTTGGGTTAACTCAGTTGAAATTACCTGGATGGTTGACACATTTGTCTGTAACTTTGACAATAGTTATTGGCAAGTAACAGATGAGAAATTGACACAAAAATGACCAAAACCATTTTTGTAATTCGCCATTCATTTCGTTTAGTTTTCACTTCACGTGGATCATTACGTGCTGAGTGTTGTCTCATGCGAATTTCAGATCTGAAAAAAAAACACGTAACATATGAGAGTATTCTGAAAAAAAATTTTTTTTTTTGCCAGAGCTGTTTTTTTCTTTTTTTGAAAAAATTAAGTTTTTTTATGAAATTTTTTTTTGTTTTTGCCAATTTTCGCTACGGAACGTTGTTTATCTGCAGATAAGCTGAAGTGCGCACGTAATAAATCGCTCAAAATTTCAAATTCTCAGTTTCCCGCTCAAAATTGACTTAGCGTTACTTGCTTATGGAAATGAATTTTGTTCAAAATCATAAATTCATTTACTGCTGAAAAAGTTGAGATTTTTTTTTTTAATTTCGTTTTTTTTTTTTTGTAAAATTGATATAACTTTTGTTCTTACTTGTGAACTGTCCAAAAAATTCGTGCGTAGCAAAAAATTAATAATGAGACACGGGCACACGAAGGCAATTACAAATAGGGAGTGTTTGGAAGTTTGGCCATTTTCATCCTTAATGATTGTGCAAGTTTGGAGTTTGGCATCATAACCAAATTGACCTGAGAGGTCATACATGTTTTTTTTTTAAAAAATTAAAAAATCAATTAATTTTTACACTTTTTAATTTTTTTTTACCCCAAATTCCAGCAAGAGTTGGAACTTGCATAAGAAAACTGAATAGCCAACAAAAAGCTATCATACAACCGATCCAAATTGGCTTATAAATTCGAGTATACAAGGAGTTTCGAGTAATCATAATATATCTATAAAAAAAAATTAAAACATTAAAATTTTTGAAAATTTGAAATTTACAAAAAAAAAAATTCTAAAGATTACAATATTTTTTTTTAGGTTATACCATGTTTTTATCCTATACGGTTGAACTTTGCTCTCTAAGAGACGCTTACCCTTTAGGACTTTATCAGTTACCGCCTTAAGGACTTACATGAGTTTGACCAACGACCCTTTTAACCTTTGACCTTTGGTTGATAACCCTACCTATTAATGGTCACCATTGCAATGGATAGAAGGGAAACTCCTAGATTTCCATATTGTCATGAGTGGATACAGAGTGCATAGAAATGGACCGTGAATCCAACCACGGTTGATAAATCTAGACGCACTGAATGGCAGTACGACTAAACAAAACATGAAGTCAGCTACGCATAAACTGTAGAAAAAATAAACAAAAATTTAGAAAAAAAATTTGACCAAATTTTATTTATTTATTATTATTTTTTTTTTTTGTAATTTTTTCATTTGCTTGTACATTCGCTCAAATGCACACTGTACCTGATAATAAACGCAGCTTGCGATGTTGCGCACGCGCGGACTTCTGAGCAGAGCGACAACTGTCAACGCATTTCCGACAAGGCCGACAATCATGATCAAAACTGTCAATGTCGCCGTGGTTACAACCGATCCATCAGAAAAACTAAAAATTTGTAAAAAAAAAAATAATTAAACTTAAAAAAAATTTGATTTCAATGCATACGATTCCTTTCATGCAAATTACAATGATACTGAAACTAAACAAAAAGTTTGAAAACTTTAGTAAAGTAAAAAGTTCCATTTAAGTTTCAACTTTTTTTTTAGAAATTTTTTAAAAATTACTTTTTCATAATTTTGATTTTTTCTTCTTACCTAGCAAGTTCACTAATTTCACCAGTAATCGTATGATTTCCACACTCGTCTTCCATTTCCGTGACTTTTACCGCGTGATTAACAAAAAATGCTTGTTTTTTAATTCTCACAATGCCCCAGTGCCGACAAGTGACATGTAACTAATTGGCATTTCTTTACACTGTAACATTTTTTTCGTAAGTAGTAACTAGTAACATCCTGACTGATTGACTAAAATTCTCACTTCACTATTATTGTTTTCCATTTCAATTGATCAATTTATTAGCGTCCTGGAACTCGTCATTGTTCATCCTCTTTTTGACCAATTGAAATTTCAATTGAACTCAATTGACACTTTGGAACAACTTGATCTCAACTAAAGGAAAACTGACACAGTGTGACTCATTCTTTCCGGAAATTCAATTTTTTTGGAAAAAAATTTATATTACAAGAAAGAAAAAATTAAAATTACTTTTTTTAAAAAAAAATAATAGGCTGCAGAACTGCAGCAACAAGTCGGTAAATTCACACTACGTGTCAAACTTGTCAAACTACGTGGCAAACCAAACGAAGTCAAATGGTAACATTTGTTCCTAATGAAATTTTTGTAGCCAGTCGAACAATTTTTAATGATTCGGCATTTGTATAACAAAACGCTGTAATTTGAAACCGCCTTCAATTTAATTGGTGTCAACAACTTTACACTTCTCCTCAGTAATTCACAATTGATTCGCAATTCACAAGTACGATGACTGACAATTTAATTCTGGACAATTGACACAATACTTCACATTCTTTGAAGCGTTATGCCTCCTCATGACATTTATGATGAAGTGTGAAAATCAAAATAAGGTTCTGTTTTTTTTTAAAAAAAACGTGTTTAAAAAAAACAGATCGTTTGATTTACTATTTGGTATTTTTAAAATGACGTTATTCCCTGTTGATTCTTGTGATGTGACTAACATACTGAAGGGAGCAAAATACAAATGCTTTCATCTCAAGTTCAGTTTAAAGTGGAGACTTTTTTTTTCTTTAGGAAATTTGTTCATTTTAGTCGACAACACTTTGATCAACTGTAAGTTTGTCGAAAATTTCTTCCCGCTCTTGAAATATGTAGAAATGGATTCACTGTTACTTTAAATTTAATGAGAGGTGTGGTGATATTTAACAAAAATTTATGGTTACTGTTGACCTCATCTAGTTTGAATAGTTTTGACGCTTGAATTAAATAGTAGCTTTCAAAAAAAAATTTTTTGATCAAATTGCTGTTGACCAAAATGTCATAAGCAGTCAAGTCCTTATGATTTCTTCCTTGTTCTCAACGAAGTTTGAGAGTACATGCTGTAAACTTTGGAATTTAAAAGTTTTAAACTCCCCTTGCCTTTTTTGCTCGTGACAGAGATTTATTTTCATTGTTTACTATTACTCCATTTCGAGAAAAAGAATTCTGGGAATAAGCATTTAAGCACTACTGGTAGCTAAGCCTGGAGAAAAGCGGTGTAATGTAATTAAAAGGCTGACAATTCATTGATATTTTGTCGTGCACTATGGGGTTTTTTTTTAGGTTAAATGTTAATAAAAGATCTGAAATAAAATTTTGAATTCGAAAGTTCGAAGAAAAAATGCAAAACGCTTTCAGTTTCAGTAAAATAATTTTTTTAAACTAAAAATAAGAAAACTGAAAGCTCAAATACAAAACTTGAAATGGGGATATTTTCACTAGAGAGATTGAAAGATTTAGAGGTTTCATGAAATGGTAGACGTTTTCGAACAAAAACAAAACTTAAACATACAACAATCACGTTCCCCAAAAAAAAGAACGCTGCTCGTGGCACGTGGCAGTCAGATTTTCGTTGCCAAAAAGTCATGCGTCGTTGAAAGTCATACCCCTTAATTTTTTTTTAAAAAAAATAGTACCTCCAGTTAATTTTTTAATGACCCTCACACACTTACACACCCAAACTAACTAATCATGTATGCACTTGAGTATGCTATATACAGGGATAGGCGCGAATAAGTATACACCTTAAAAATAAATATAAGTCGTTAATAATTAAAAGTATGGAGGAGTATTTATTGCAATTTCTAAAAATCCGTAATTCACGAAAAAAAATTGCAAAATCGAAGTTTGGAAACACAGAATTCTCTCCATAATTTACAACATTTTAGTTGGTTACCCATAGATACTAGTTTCGGGTGCATACTTATTCGCGCCTGTCCCTGTATATTAACAACTCATTGTTACTCGAGGAATAAACCTAAAAGAACAAAATTCACATTCAGTTTTTTATAAATGAAGAAGCGTTTCAAAAATCGAGAACTTAACCTAGCTTTTTTATGGCACTTTCTTGCGTTCATAGAAGTATTATTATATCTCTACGCCCCCCTCCCGTCTCCCCAAAGGCAACCACTTATGAGTAAGTGACGTTTTGACCCCAAACCAAAAACACGGTCACTATCCTCTTTCTGTCCCTAACTCTAACATCCGAACCATTTGAAATAAAACATTTTGTTTATTTTGCAATTTTTCAAATAGGTATTATAAGTGAACTATGAAAATTGAAGTTGAAATGAAACGAATCCTAGTTTGTTTTCGTAGCTGTTTTTTCTTAACAGCTTCGAAACTCGAGAAAGGATAGTTAGTGCATTTTATCTTTTTTCTCGAGAATTTGATTCAAAATTTTGAAATATTTTTCCAAGTTGATTTAATATATTTTTTAGCCTTATAAGCTATTTTACAAACAGAAAGCAATAATTAGCATTATGATTCAAAAAATATTAGAAAATCGAAAATACATAAATTGGACCTTCTTTTTCAAGTATGAAAAGTAAATAATTTTTGAAGTTTTAAAACTTATTTCAAGACTTTGAAAGTGTTTCAGAATGAAAAAATTCCAAAATGAATTTAGTTAACGAAATTAAAAGTTAACGAAACTAGTGCAAAATACACTTTCGATACTTTAAACCAACTTCAATGTGTATGGAATGTTTTCACAATTTTCTGGTGTGTTTGAAATTTGAGAGTTTTAGAAAATCGGATTTCTGAAGAATTTGTATTTAAAATTTTTTATTTTTCACTTTACAATTACGTTATTAAGATTCGAATCTCTCAATTCCTTTTAATTTTAAGGTATCTAAAATTTTTGGTTTTGATTTACATAAACTTTAGTCTGGAATCCATATCAACTTTACGAGTTCAAATACATCTCGTTACTTAGTTATGAAAGAAAATTTTAGTCGATGGACTCATTTCGGCTTTAATTCACACTGGTTATTTACTTCCAATCTAGACTCTACTACAGTCAAAAATTAATTAATAATATAATATAAAATTAATTAATTATTAATATCTGCGGTTAGTATCTAGCATTTTCAGGCTTAGGTAACTATGTAGATATCATCATTTTGGGAAATGCGAACATACAGTAAATTATCTTCACTTGAGACCCTTGGTTCCACTTCTTGGTTTGAGGCAGATAACTCAAGCACGGTGCTTTCAATTTCTGAAACAAACTTGGTTTTGAGAAAAACTATTTCTGCGCTGTACGGCTTCGAACTAAAAAATACGTAATTAATTAATAAATAACGACTTAAAAATAAACACTCAAGTAGAATGAACTGTTGACTTACGTGTTGTGCAGCTTCACAACATCCATCGGCTTGATTAAAGTATACACATTCACAAAACAAGTCTCATGCATTGACGGAGAGGAAGTGCTTTTCTGATAAATTAAAGTTTATTTAAAAGCAAGCTAACAGTATTTCATCAAATTTTTATCTTTTAGAAACAACTATATATCTTACGCTTAATTCCAAATATTTTGAATAACTGAGGAAAGTTTTAATTGGATTCGTTGGATTCAAAGAAAGGCTACCAGGTTCTCCTGTTGTCGCTGTGACATCAACAGTCATTTTTGACAAAATGTCTGGGTCTGTTACATGAGGAGTGCATTTTTCAATAAATTCCGAATATAAGATTCTTCTAATAATACTGAAATCAAAAACGAAAATTAAGAAACCTAACCTAATCTAACGTTTAAAACCTTTGCTACAAATCATGTGTTGTAGTTACCCATTTCTATCTGATACCGAAGTTACTACGTTACTATCATTGAGTTCAAAAGGAATCTCGATAGGATCGGTGTCTTGATTGGTTTCATTGAAAAACTTAAAAACTATCACTTCTTCTATTGCGACAACGAATTGGTTGCCAACTACAACAATGCAGAAGAGTGAAATAAGCAGAGCGTACATAGTGTAACGTTAAACAAAGATGAAAGATACTTGAGAATACCAGCCTGAAAAGCTGAATTAGGAATTGAATTAGGAGATGAAGAATTGTAGACATAGCACCCCGATTTTATACCCAAAACTTATAGTAATATCGATGCTTGTCAATTCTAAACTGTGTCGCTATTTCTCGCTGGCAGTTGACGCTACTGGTAAGTTTCCAAAAATCATATAACCAAAAAATACACCTCTCTCGGCATTCAATTTTCAGGGACATTGTTGTTTAGCTTACAACATCTTTACATACAAAATGGACAACATTTAGCTTCGCAATAAGACGAAAAGAGAGACCATGCATTTAATTTTTTTTTAAATAATCAATGTGTAAAAGAATGCAATTGAGTCACACCTGTCTTAAAAAATATGAAAAGAATTTTTATGCTATTTCATGCATGATCCATAACGATGCGTGAAATATAAATTTGTCACGAAAAAAAGCCTTCTTTTTCGAAAATACCGGGATAAGCGTTGTTGCCCTGGTTTTAGCATTTAATATTAGGTATTCTAACCTAAAGCTAATATAACTAACTGGAAAGAGGAACCGAACCCTTAAGTGTACTAAGGGTGATTCATCCTTTTTTTGACAAATTAATTTTCGATCCAGCTATGAATGTTGACGATTGACCGGGGTCGTGGTAGAATGTTTTGGTTAACAATTGCCTACTTTTGAGTTGGTTTACATTTAATTGATCTTTTCTTCAACAATGCCCAAAAGAATTGACCTCAAATGTGAAGGTCAGGTCATAAAACTAAGGTAGATACCTTGTGACTAACTTAAGTCACAAGGTATTAGCATATTTCGACAAACAGTGTCCAATATTGCTAATTTTAAAAGTAAAGGACGAAAACCAACAATGAGACGCCTTCTGTCACTAGTAAAGTTTCAGTTTACCAAAGTGTCCAAAGCGCATGTTCTCAACAAATTGAATGTATTGGCAATACGCGTCAATCTACCCTCACAACGAGTTACTGGCAAGAAAGGTCGGTGTGTCCTTATCTACCTTTAATCGGTCATTGACAGTTGGGGTTACGTCTGGCTCGAAAACAAGAGTGCACAAGCGACAAATTAACTTTCTGACAGGAAAACAAAGGCCTACGCCAATGAAGTAAAGCAAAACTTCGGGATAACCGTCTTGGCTAAAAGAGACATCCCTATCAAATCTCCGCTAATGTTAGTCATGTTGAATTTTTTGTGATTTGTACTTTAAAATGAAAGCTTTTCATTCGCCGAGCAAGAACAAATAACGGTTTTTGGAAACTTATGCAGCAGGGGTGGATCCGGATTCACAGAAATCTGGAAGACAAAGTCTTCAAATCTTGGAAAAAAAGACTTCGACTGGTTGTTAAAGGTTAGTGGAGATTTCGGGAGCTGTCAAGTTTGACCCTGAACTTCCACACAAATTAATGCGGTGTTTCACAGGCCTCACATGTATCCTGATGTGAGCTGTAGATTGCAATTAAAGTTAAAGTAGAATAGCTAACGAACTAGAAGTTGCTTCCATTAAAGATAGAATCACGTTTTTGACATTTCTGGTTTCGTTACTGGTTATCTCAACGCAACCTTGATTTCTTGACTGCCCAATAGCTTTCAGAATTATGCTAGCATTTCGTGGCAATATTGAAAACATCGATGACACGTCAATATCGCTCCGTGTCAATTTACTTCTATAAACCTGAGTCAGAGATTCAGAAAAAGCTAAATTATAGCTACAAAGATCAGGTCATTAAGATGTAGTGGTAATTACAGGATTTAACTTTTCTATGCAACATACTGGAAGAAGCAACAATTCTGGTTGAAATTGTTTTCACTTTTTCCTCTACTCCGCCCAAAAGACACGAACTGAATTCGACCAGAGTTGGGCGCAGTGCGCGTTAGAGCGGTCAACAAGAAACACTTCTAAACTCAGTGGGAACTTCTCAGCGAGAAGTTGTGACACTTGTGTCATCTGTTAAAACAATCGTAATTTATCACAACTTGTTTGAAAAATTAGTTAACGCTACCAAACGTTTTAACTTTTTGACACTACGATACAGTGATCTTAGGTTAGTTAGGAAGATGGCCTGTAGATGGGTCAAGGTATCCTGTACTGATAGGAGAATTACAATTTCATCTTCATCGCTGAAGTTGAACGCAATAAACGGAGTTGTAGAGGCTCCGTTTATTTGACGCCCGTGCTTGTCATTCGGAGTTACATCAGTCACAATTTAATTCCCCGTTATACTATTGGGTTCTCAACTCTCAATTATTTAAACAGTTATTATAAACGACAAATTTTTTGATAAAAGTAAATTTTCCATTTCGTACAAATGGGTTAGGCATAAGAAAGCGCGACATTAGAAAAAATGCAAATTTCATCTGAAACGCAGTAATTGCTTCGCCATGTATAAGTAAATACCAAGTATTGGCTAAAATTAGGATCTCAGGTTTTTTGGACAACTGCGAGTCAATTGTTAGGTTAGGCTAATCAAACCTACTCTAACTTAAGCTCTAGCAACAGAGAGAGATTCGAATGGGTCAAATTTTACATATAAATTGAATACCACATTTTGAAAGCTGACTTTATTTGAAAATTTTATATTTAATTAAATTCGAATTTAAGTAATAAATATTTTCGTACAAATATTTTTTAGCCAATACAAGTTATTATTGTTCGCAGTACATAGCATTGAGCTTCTTGATATCTCTGAAACTGAGTGACACACGTTGACCAATGGTAACCCCTTCTGGAACAATGATAGTCGGTTCGGTTTCATCAAGTGCGAATCCATAAGCTCCGTAGTGCATAATTGACCCATAGTCATACTCTACCCCATGAGGGTCGACGACATCAGCTCCATATTTCTCAAAATTATGATCGTTACCACGTCTTATATTTGACCAGTTAATTGTTACGTGTTCATCACGGTCAGTCCTGGATTGTTCATGAAAGTAACCAAGGGCATGAATAAATTCGTGGACTACAGTTCCTAATCGACCTTCTTCAAAGAGGTTAGGTTCGAGGTTCAAGGTTTGTCGACCACCGACCATTCCGACTTCGGAGTAGTACCCGCTACCCGGTCCACCAGAATTGACATGGACGAAATTTTGTTCATCGGTTCGCTCAATAAATCGGATACAAGTGTGTTTTCGAGATGGGCCAGGGCAGTTTGAATTACAAGTTTATCCTGTTTATCTAACAACATAAAAATTCAATTCAAAACAACGTACTTTTATTAAAAAACAAGTAGGCGTGCTGGATCGTGGATTCAGCACTGGTCTTCTGGACATTTGTCATGAATTCATACTTATAAAACTTTATCAAGGGAACCTACTCGTAGAAATTTACTAAGTAAATATTGTTGCACGTTTTTGCCTTAAAACTTTTAAGCGGTGCATAGTGTGAACTCAAAAAAAAAATGTACAGCGTTTGCAAGGTTAAAGTGATTCGGGGAGCGGTACTTTACTCTTGAAACAAGATATTGTTGCCAAGGCGACATTACGGTGCAGAATTTGTTGTTAAAAGATTTGCCGCACTGTTTTAAAAATGCTAAATTGTGCATAGTTTGCACGCAGATGAAGGACTTGTGCAAAAATTAACTAGCTTTAATTCGCCGTTGTGAAAAAACCATATGAGCCAAAACGAGATGTATAGGGTCAAAAGCTAAAGTACAGTCTTTTTCGGTTAACTTAAGTACACCCGCTTCAACTCCCCGTTGTCAAAAGGCTATTATGAGCCAAATCTAGAAGTCTAAAGCCGTTGGATTGTCGACGTTGTTAATATAAG
>JABASK010001013.1:0-10978 GCA_019776465.1 Rambutanura hunanensis | reverse complement strand
TTTTTCAAATACATTGTATATCATGCATACCATTTGCCGGATGCGGTCAAAGGCTTTTCCATGGAATTGAAATGCTTGCTCAAATTGGATTTTGTCTTCAATGCTCCATTCTTCTGGATGTGGCGTGAAATTGCCCAAGTCTTCAAGTGCTTTTCGAATATCGTAGCCGTGCCAAAACAGTAAACCCAAAGCCTGCTCCCGACTATAGGTGAACTTTTCACTGGCAACTTTTAGATATCCGTTTACTAAAACCATGAAAACAGCGCTTGCAATACAAATTCTTGTGACATATTGGAGAAGAATACTGATTTATGAATTTTAGTACTGTCAGCGTCACACAATTTCTCGGTCGGACACCAAACCAACAACGCTCGTTCAACGTCTTGATGGACAAATTTTTCTGAAACAAAACAACGCCATTCTGAATTTATCTGCGGAATACACTTCCTCATGGTATCAACTTTGGTATCGCTAAAGAAAAGTAGATTATATAATTTACTTTTATTATGTGCACAACAGTCTGGAATTCTGGCTTGGAAATCCTTGCCTACACGCATTCCTCCACCTGAATAAAATGAAAAATTAAAAGAGAAATCGAATTCTTACTAGTAGGCTTAAATTCAAGAGTGTAATCCAAAATCCCTTATATTATATTTATATTAAGATTCATAAACGTTTAGGTAGGCGCATGGAATTAACTAAAGATGATAGATTAATTTTATCCAACTGATTATTTCGGCGTATCATACCTCCTTCACGATTACGAAAAACATCTGTATTAGAGGGAACTTGAACTGCTGAAGATCCTTGTTCTGTAGATAAAGTTGTTAAGCTGGAAGAAGCGTGAACCGTTCCTCTTCCGGGCCAAATTCCTGGATGGCCCATAGAAGAAGTTGGCGATGAACGAGAAGTTCCGCCAGCACTAAATCAAAATGTACATATAGGTGTTAAAAATAGTAGTTACTAATGTATTGTCGACATTTCCAGACAAAAATTACGGCACTCGGAAATCGATTATGTTCAACCGTTGGTTCTGGGTTAGGGTGGGAAGGTGGGAGGGGGACTTGTGTAAATTATTAACATTTATACTTTAAAATTTCATTTTTGTACTTTTGCTGTTTTTAGATTTATACATAGAATAGTTTATTATAAAAGAATTAAATAAACTTTATAGGTTGGAGAGGTCGGCATTGTTAAGTGACAAAAGCGTTCAATTGGATGAGGATTGTTTGAAATTGAACTCTGTCCGAAGTCCGAATATGAGACTTTGAAAACATGGAAGGTCACTAAGGTCGGCAGTTGACTTTCCTAAAAATCAACGCATATGTAATCGAAAACTTGCTAAATTACTTAACAGATTAATAAAGTAGAAATTGTCGCTGTCTGCTAATGCTAATGCCAACTTCCGATCAATTAAAAACAAACGCAAGTATATGATCATTGATCACAGATTAGGAACTTTTGTAGTTAAACTTACAACATGGTGCCGTTGAAAGGGTTTGTCCTAATAGACATGACGTGATCGACGACTTCGGTATGTGACACGGGGTCGACACAATCCCCGTCCCAGTTTCGTCGAGCAGTGAAGTTTGTCCTTGTCTACTTTTCGCTAAATTAAGTCGGCTAGTAGTCACACAGAGATAAACTAAGTTCAAGACATTACACTTATTTTCTTGGTTAAATTCACTTGACCGTGTCAAGTCGACACTGACCTTTAGGACCAAGAACAGATAATTCCAGGTTCTCGGTGCCCAGATTAGAGCAAGCGCAGTAGTGGTCTTGGTTTCGTGGTCTGTATCGTTCACCCTGACACCGTTGTTTTCGAGTGGTGGACCGTGGATCGGTGAATCTGCTGCACTGCTTATTGACGCTGTTTGTAACGATTGCTATTGGACAATCACACCGCGCCTGCATAGCCTCTTACCTTTTCCAGTGTTAATGCCAGGTTATACGTCACCGGATTGATCTGTAAACTGATCACTAGTTCTGGAAGATAAAAGATAACTTCGATGAGCGTCTGAAGAACAGCAAAAGGAGAAGGAGACGAAAAGATGGGATGATAATTGGCAGATAAGTATGGGAGGGACATAAAATGGTTAAGTCCCGCCCAATTTACGGAAGTCCGTACTGCCTTGCTTGCTTGAACGTAGAATATCGCTGTATTTTGGTCGGATCGGTTCGGTCGGTATTGCCTTCCTCCAGGATTTAGGCAATGTATGGGGCGAAATGATTGAGCAGGTGGAAAATGTAAATCCACCCGACCCTCTACCCTTCTCTCCTTTATCGTAGCCGAGAGTCGCGGGCTTTCAGCTGGGAATTTTCAATTTTGGTAATTTGGACGAAGACAATAAAAATCCACGATTTTAGGAGTAAAAGCCGTTCGAGGTGCGCTGCTGCAATGCCGTACCGTCCAAAGCTGCTTCTTCGGTGGTACATATAGCCGTCCGTCGGTGTTAAAGCGGTTAAATCAGGTAAGGCTGGGCACATTAGTGGCGCATGGCTGTTGAGTGTTCTCAACTGTTTCGCATGCCCCACAATGCCCATGCCCGGTTTCACTTTTATGAGTATGCAGTGTCATTCTTCATTCGGGTTGATGAGGTTTCATCGTCGGTTCGGACAAGGGTTTCAATTAATTGTTTAGTTACTTTTTTTTTTACAATTTTTCAAAAACAACTACATACGAAGAAGCGAAGGGAACCGTCCCGGACAACAATAAAATCTATTTTGGCGTTTAGAATACAAAGACCCAATTAGAGAAATGGCAAAATGGGGGGAAGGTGAGGATGAGGAATTCACTTATCTTTGTTCTTTTTTCTAGGAAGTTATAAAAATCTGAATTCTTTTAAGGGGATCCAAGATGGATTGTGGAGGAACGACCGGATGCCACAAACGTCAACAATTGGCATTGGTAAAGACTTTAATTTAACTAAACTAAATTACTAATATTTTTGAAAGTTGTGCCTAATCGTATAACTTTGTAGGACGGAAAAAAACGCCCAAAGTTGGTCCAAGGAAAAGCTTCGGGAACTCCTGTTGGACTTCAATATTAACACCAAGGCTGGTAAAGATATTAGACAGGCCTACTATTGAAGAGATTACAATGTAGATATTATTCATTCACACCACGGAGTACGACTAAAGAAATTTGAACTGAATCAATAGGTAATTGTGATATAACGGAAATCGAAAAGTGCGAGGGAGATGCTTCTGCCAGTAATCGTAAAGGGAAGATTATCATATTCTATGAATGGGACCTTAAACTCAAGTAATGAGTTTGATTTGATTCGTTTAAGTAACGTGCAAGGACAACTGAACTTTTTGTTTTTGTAAAACTCTTTCAGGTATAAAGGGAAAGTTTTCGGTGTCGATAAAGAGCTAACCGGAAATGTAAAAATTCCAAACCTTAGTGATGAGAACGATGTAGATGATCTCGATGTAAGTAAAAGTAAATATAATTTTCAAAGGTAATGTAGTTCATAGCAGGTGACTAATTACTAATTTTAAACATTTGATTACTGGCTCAATTACTTTCAACATGCTTGAGTAGATTCAATTCAAAGCCAATGGCTCCTCTGCAGAAGATGAGCGGTTGAAGGAAAGTTTACGACAAGAAGGTGTAATGGCATTGAAAGGCGAGTTACAAAAGTATATCGATTCGCTTCGAACTCAATTTACACAAGGAATGATTCTACCAAAGAAAGACGGCGTTGTGGAACCCATGCAGTCTGTCACCAAGATGTCCAGTGGATTTAATAAGGTTATTCAACATCAATTGAAAAAGGCAGAAGACAGCCTGCAGTCAAATAAAAAACTGACGTGAATCCATAGCAAGCTATGTCAGTTTCAATGAAAAGCGAACATGCTTATTGTATAAGACTTGATTAGATGCTGCTTTTAGAAACATGGAAAAGTTGCCTCAGATCGCAGGCACAAGGGTAAAAGTCCCCATTCTGGAAATACAGGGTTTCCCACGAAAAACCAAACACCTCTTAAATTTGTAAGATCTTAAAACAGCGAAAAATTGAAGAAAATTTGCAACAAACTAAAAATCAAGTACAAAAATCAAATCGAGAGATAAAGTCTAATTGGAATTTGTAGTTGATTGGTGATTTGTTGCGAATTTTGTTCATTTTTTTGCAAGTTTAAGTTTTAACTTTAAGAGGTGTTTGGTCTTTTGTGGGAAACCCGTATATTTAAAAAGCATTCAGTCAGGGGGTTAATCGATTGACATGCTGTTTTTTTGCATTCACTTTCAAGTAATTGCACTATTTCCAAAATATCGACTTTTAAGCGACATGACGTGGGTTTTTTTTAAATCGAAATCTATCTTGTTGAAAGTGATAAAATGAACCACTGAAATTGGTTGGCTATGAATTCACACCTTTTTCCCATTCGATGTGAAGGCTTTCAGAAGTTAATTTTAATTTCGTCTAATTTAATTGTAGTGCAGCATTAATCCTAACGTAGCATCAGAACTTCGTGGAGAATCTAAGAAAAACTATCAAACCCTTACCACGTCCACTAGCATGAAATGTACTGCTGAGGAACTGTATCGGGCCTTGACAAACCAATACGTACGTTACCAATTCAAACAAAAATTGACTACAGCCTTCTTTTTTTGCAAGCAATGACCAGAGATTGCTCTCTGTAGGAATTCAACATTTTCACAAACGGCTCCGGTAAAATCGATGGTAAAGTAGGCGGTGAATTTTCAATGTTCGGCGGTAACGTAGTAGGGAAAATTCTGGAGCTAGAACCTCACAAGAAAATTGTTCAAGAATGGAAATTTAAGGAGTGGGCAGAGTTCTCAAAGGTAACCCTGACGATGGAGCAAAAGGAATCCTCCACCAGTGTCTTTGTAACTCAAACCGGGGTTCCAGACGAGTAAGATTGAAGTCATTGACTATCCGAGAAGGTCCAATTATCCAAGTTCCTCTTCTAAATACTTTTTCTATTTCAGAGATTTACAAAAAACAAAGGAAGGATGGGATCGATACTATTGGGACGCAATGAAGAGATCTCTTGGCTTTGGAACCTTCATGTAAATAAACGAGTATTCAATTTCGATTTGAAACCACTTTATTTTTAATTGAATTACTAAATGAATCTGTGTCAGTGTCAGGCTATCATCCTTTAACCACTACTTAGTACAATTTTTCAATTACGTTCTAACGGGTTGGAANTTTCTATTTCAGAGATTTACAAAAAACAAAGGAAGGATGGGATCGATACTATTGGGACGCAATGAAGAGATCTCTTGGCTTTGGAACCTTCATGTAAATAAACGAGTATTCAATTTCGATTTGAAACCACTTTATTTTTAATTGAATTACTAAATGAATCTGTGTCAGTGTCAGGCTATCATCCTTTAACCACTACTTAGTACAATTTTTCAATTACGTTCTAACGGGTTGGAATTGGAAAACATTCCTTGGAAGTTTTGGCTTTGGCCTAAATGCGGTTAAAAACTGAGCAAGTGTAGCGTTGAGTCAACGCCGTTGACGTTGACAAATTATAAATTGGTGTTTGTAGAAAATTGTTAGGAAAGGGAGCAGGCATTTTTTCAGCTTTGTATAACTAGCGGAAACATTCGAAGTGAATAAAATGCTGGTATCGACATCGAGCTGCAGGACACCGGATTGAAATGAACGCAAAATATTACTAATATGAGTGAGGAGTGACCCGAAGCCCGCCATAGGTTCAACTACGAAGTTTCAACTTGAAAAGTTTTAGGTTAGGTTACCTTTGTGAACGTTTCAACTTGAACCAATGGCATGGACCCGAATCAGTCGGGTCCATGTGACCTAACCTAAGTAGTAACATGATTTTTAAATAATGTGCCCTTTATGAGGGAGACGTGAGAACATTGAAAAAGTGGTAGACTTCATCAGAATCATAAACGCCTACTTCTGTATTGCACACTGTGCAGTGTACAGGATTAAACGTGTCACCACCGGAATTCGTTTGGGAAGTGTTAGCGTTGGCTGCATCAGTTGATGTTTCGCCAGTAACTTTTCGTTTCCTACTCTTATAGCGCTCTGACTTGGAAGAAATGTAGCGGTTGACGGAACAATTAGTGACACAATTCTTTACAAACATGGCACGGAATTGGTTTTCATAGAACTCATGCCGTTGGCAATCTAAACAGAGAACGGTGAAACAACCAGGGCAGTTGAGCACAGCATCGGAATTCGGTAACGGTTTGAGACTCTCTTCTGTAGCCTTGATATTATGTGAACTTAAATGGTTTTCTGAAAAATAGTCTCTTCGCTGTTTATCAATCCAATGTTGATCCTTGTCGTCAGCCGCCGGATCGTAGAACAATTCATCGTTTGACAAAAATTTACGTCTACTCCGTCGTGTCGCTTTTGTGTCAGGATCTTCTTCCCCATTGGCTTCTTCATCTGAATCGAAGTAAATTTCGTCATACATCTCCTTAACTTTGTCTTTGATCACTTTAGGGGCTATCAAAGTTGTGGTATCGTCGAAATGAACACTTCTCTGCCCAGCTACTGCCTCATTTTTCTTTGATAATTTCTTTAGGTTTGATTTTGGGCATTGACTGCCCGACGTCCCAGCTGATGCCTTCATGTCAACAACTGCTGCTTTTAAGGATGAATTGGGTGACGTTGAGGAATGTTTAAATTCCTTTTGAAATTCGACTCCACCTTGTGCCTCAACAGCGTCTGCCCGTCGATTGAGCTCCATTTCCATTTCGGCTTGAAAAGCTTCAATGTTAAGCTCTTTCTTAGTTTTTGAATGTGGCATAGGGATTTTGCTGGTCATCATTTTCAGCAGCGTTGAGGCCTCTATTGCATCTTCCTCCTCACTACAATTCATTGGTAAATAATAAGTACGTAAGGTCATATGTTACCCACTGTTAATGTACGCACCTGTCCATGTAATCCATCTTTCCTTCTTCGTCAGATTCGGAGTCCATTCCAAAATCTAAATAATTCGAGTCCATCGTGTGTCGTGCTCGTAACGTCAACGCAATCGATGGAGTAGATGATTTAGTACTTGGCGTAACCACCAAATGAACTAGATT
Organism: Rambutanura hunanensis; assembly: GCA_019776465.1. Lineage (NCBI taxonomy): Eukaryota > Metazoa > Arthropoda > Collembola > Poduromorpha > Neanuridae > Rambutanura > Rambutanura hunanensis. The sequence goes on along the minus strand of JABASK010001013.1, from coordinate 3,930 downwards.
CAAATTGTCAACTGATTGGCTAAACCTCACTCAACACAATAACAAGAAACGAAGAAGTTCACCAATCAGTGGATACAATCATCGAAATCGAAGCCTGATAGCACCTTTTCAAAATCAGCGTTTCCCGCGATAGAATAAACGACGCTACTGCTACTAGGTACCTGAACGAATTAATTAGAAAAACTGCAACTGAAAACGTCAAAAGTTGTTTTCGTCATTTCCATTCGTAAAGTTTATATCTAGGTAGTTTCTACTTTATGTATGCATAATTTATAATATGTATGCATAATTTTTGTTTGTTCTTAGTTATTCAATCATTCTGGGCACCGCTTCCACGCACAATTCGAGGACTTGTGTTTCCTATTTATTTACAAATAGTATTTCGGGGTTTGGCGCTTTGCGCCATTTTGTCTTCCACTTTTAGGAGCGTTATAAGAATTTTAAGTTGGTTCGCGCTTAAAAAAATAAACTATGATTCTATTGTCCTATCCACTCGGTCGCACCCATAAACCCCAGAATCGCTATGTTCTCTCAAGGAATTAAATTTAAAAATAAATTTTGGTTAAAAAAAAAAATTTTCGTATCAACTTTTTTGTATCATCCAAATCTTCAATAAATTGTTTTCGGATTTATGTATTTATCACGTTTCGTAGACGGAAACTAGCACGCAGAATCCACAATCCCCAGTGAAAATCGTAACCCTGGACTTGGACACCATATCCAAATGGTAAATCAAAAGTCTTATCACTTCCCAACTGTATAAAACAGAATTTGTTTTTCCAAAACATTATTTTATTACGAAGAAAATTTGCTAGAGATTTAGAAAGCAAACTTGATATTTCATGCTTAATAGTCCGAAACGAAACACCACTTATTGTCTTGGCCACAAGTTGTAGTTAGCACATACCGTTGCAAACCCAAACGGTAAAGCTGACAAAATCCGTTTGTCAACTAGTCATTGTGTGCTGCTCATTTTCTGCTTCATACTTTCTTGCAGATTCGCTTTGACCTTTTCTAATTGTTTGTTCCTTTCCTCTTTTCGCAATTCTATAAACAACAGTTCAGGTTCAACATAAAGGGTAAGTTGAAATGGTTTTCAGAACCAATAAATAATAATTTCAAAAAAAAAATCGTAAATTGGTATAATAGAAGAATAAATTAGAGATTTGTAATTATCAAAATTAAGTTACTGATTCTGTCCAGGAACTTGTTAGCACTTTGAATAAATGACTCTTCTCCTCCACTTTCTTCAGGTTCAGGACCACTAGTTTTTTTGTTCTGGACATTCGGATAAGTCGCAGTTTTTTCCGTTGTACGATTTTGTTTTCCTTCATCTTCGTGGCGGAAATTTTCAAGTGGATCAGCGAGCATGGAATTTTCAGATTTTTCTTCTGTATTGACAGGAAAATCGTTCTTACGGTACCACTTGCGAATAGAAGACTTGAAAGCAAATTTAAATTAAGAAAAACTCAAATAGGCCTAAACCTAAAATGGTTAAACTTGAATTTTACAATATAACTTACCGCAAAAACTACGCTGAGCATTCTAAGAATTAAGAACCCGATGACATTCAATGCTATTTTGAAAGAAGTCCAAAGAACAGACAAAAGTTGTTCTTCCAAACTATTGTTTTCCATTTTGTATTACGGATTAGTACGAATGAATTGTGCGATTGAAACCACTTACTTACGATATGTTAGAAATTAAGCAGTGTACAACATAGCAGTACATTAGTGCTAAAAAACGTAGTAATATTGTGCGAATTTCAAGTTTCTTGCTAGTTTTACTAAATGAACACGAAATAAAGCAAAGTTTCTAAGGGAACAGTAGTATTTTAACTAAAAGTTCTAAAAAAGTGGCGACAAAAAATTTTCTTTTTCATTTTTGAAAAAGAATATTTGGTTTCTATTGAAAAGTTGTCTACTTCATATAAAGTAAGATCTAACAATTTTTAAAATTTATAATTTACTTGTTGAACAAGCTTGAGGGAACATGCAAAAGTGTTTACAAACTGAACGAGTTTACACTGAATGAACGAGATCCATTTGATTTTTAGAGATTATCTTTTTCAAAAAATAATATTTGAACCAAGATACGCCTACGGAATAATCCGTATTAGAAGCGTTGCTAGTAGCACTGTCTTGTCGCTTTGATCTGATAATTGAAAAAGAATCAGCCTACTCAGCTGAACCAGCTGACAGTTTATGTCGCCAGTCTTGCGATGAATTCAGTTTCGAATCATCTGTAGCTTCAGGAGTCATGAGACGAGCTTCTAAATTTAAAAAAAAACAATCGATTTTCATTTACTTTTTAAGAGTATAATTGTAATTTGTAATTTTTGAAAACGCAGATGATTGATATTGAAGCGATTTGACGCGTGTTACCGACGGATTCCACGTGTCGATTTGGATTCCTAGTTTCACTTGTACGGGTTGCAAAATAGTTTGGCAAAAATTTCAATTCGAATTTTTCCCGTTGAAAATGTATAGAGCATTGGATTAATTGCAGAATTTAGCGGTGTTACAACAATTGTCATCCAAGCCAAGAGCGAGTCTAGAAAAGTTCTCGTAACAAAAGTCTCTCCTACAAAGTTTTTTTTTAATTTTTTTTTTTTTAGATTTTTAGCAACTTACCAGAAATTCTAAATCCTTTCAGGGCAGCGAATTTAAAGAAAATGATCGGTGCCCATGCAGAAGAAATCGGTCAAAACCATGAAAAAAAATCGAATTGCCATTTCAATGTCTTTCATGACAACTGGGGTCGATGAACTTGTCTCTCTCACAACCCAGAAAAGTCGGCCATAGAAAATGGAGATACAAATCAAGCTAAAAATTACAAAAAACAGAACAGTTTTGTTAAATGCTAATTCATTTAAAAATAAAATTTTGATCTATTTTACCAGAGCGAGTTGATTCCAATAAATACAAAAGCATTGTATTCCCACCCGGCTGCAAAAGGGTCATGGAGGTGCAACGTGAAGCAAAGCCCGGTAGCCCCGAAATATGATGATTTCCACATGAACGCTGCGGAAAATCCGAGACATGAATTTTAAAAAGATCCAAAATTCGAACCAGAATTCGTGTCAGCGGAACTTGGCAGAGTGAAGTAGGGATTATGTAATTTACCTGGAGTCACGGCCAGAGCAATTACGAAAACCCAGAGTAATGCCATCGAAGCCATGGCCCAATTACGTGTCAACTTTTTATAAGAAAATGGACCACTGATTACCAAGTATCTTTCGAGGGACATCACTGTCAGAATTAAAAGTGATACCTGTAATTTAGACACAAAATAGGACGTCATTTAAAATTTCTAATTTCTACGATACATTAAGATGCTACTAATTTTTACGATGAATTTACTTCAGACGAAACCATAGCTACAATTCTCGATGAAGATGCATTCCCATGAATTGTACCAGGCGTATGCTTGCGTATCGAAGTGTCCTCGGTATTGACTATTTTTCAGCGCGATGATGGCAAGGTAGAAGCCCATTAAAAGGTCTGCAACTGAAAGTTGCAAAAAAAAAGTTTTTTTTAAGAAAAAAACGAATTTTGAATTGATTTACGTTGTTTTTATCTCAAAAAGTGTTACCTGCCAAATTTTTTATAAAAACGTCCAAAATTCGCGTCTCTTTGCTACTTTTCCACCTTGTTTTGATAACAAGGATATTCCCCACAATTGCAAACAAAGAAATAATCCAAACCAGAACTCGAATAGTTTTTCCATTCAAAAGATTTTGAATTGATGTAATTCCTACCAGAATGTTTTTGTCAATTGAATTTCAAAATACTTCATTACCAAGTTCAAAAAAAAAAAAAAAGATGTTTGATTTAGAACTAAAATCCGAGTTTCTTATTTACCATCTGTAGTTGGCCTGCAATTGGGTACGCGTGGAACGTATTGACAGTACTCAAGTTTCTTGAAATG
>JABASK010001012.1:0-10983 GCA_019776465.1 Rambutanura hunanensis | reverse complement strand
TCATTATTCAGAAATTCAATGATTTAATTACGTTATGCTAGAATTTAAAATTTTACTGAATCACAAGTTTTATAGCTAAACCATTTAAAATTTTGGGAACACTGAATTGTTTACATAAACGTTGTGACCTTTCACATTAGTACGAGTATCAGTAAGATTGATATTGACCTCGTGATTTTTGTATCACGAGTATAACTTGCAATTTCCAGTTCTATTATCAATTGTTCATATCAAAAGGTTCAAGTATATAAAAACAGGGAATCGAATCAAGTTGAATTCTTAAAAACATTTTAAATTTAACAAAAAAAAAAGTTTTTTTTTTTAAAAAACTACAAAATAAATGAGTAACTTTCATCATCCAGTGGAAGGAGAATGGAACAACTTTATATTCGAAATAATACAAAAAGAAGACATTGAAGAAGTACTGGAAAACTTTCGTCTAGTTTTTTGTAAAGATGGACCAATTGCAAAGCTAACTCGAGCAAGTGAAAATCCCGGTTCACTCAAAGGGATGATCACTTATGTGAAATTTATCTTGATGAAAGATGAAGGACTGAGTTTTGTTGCTCGGAATAAAGTTACCAGAAAGGTAAGTTTTCAAAAATATCAAAAAGTATCAAATCTCTATGCTAACAGAGGATTAAATTTTGTATTATTAGATTGCTGGCCTTCGCATAACAACGATAGTACGGTCGAGTGACCATGACGTAGTCAGGTCTGACGAGGTCAGAAGATCTGATGAAGCCAAACGGTCCGACGTAGCCATAGTGACTCAACTGATTCGACAAAACCTTGATGAAATAAACGAGGAAGCTAACGTATTTGAAAAGTATGGAGTTAACGAATGCGCCGATTTGGCATATACCTCGGTCAACTCGGAATACCGAGGTCAAGGCTTGGCGACTGAAATATATCGAAGAACACTTGCTCTTCTACGTGCACGTGAAATTCCATTATGTAAATCTATATTTGTAAGTCCAGCAGCACATAAAGTTGGAATTCGGTTCGGTTTTGAGGAATTGGTTCGTAGGAGATTTTTAGATTTTAATGACGGTAAGGGCAACCAAATTTTGCCTACTGCTTCACCGGATCAAGTAGCTATTTTGATGGTATTAAAATTATAATTTATAATTAAGTTGACAATATACAGTAAATTATCCTAAAACCTTGTCATCTGATTCAAATTTTTAATAAAAATTAAAAAAAAAACACTCGAATCTGCTACAATTTGTAGCGAAACCGCAATTTTCTTCAAGAAACCAAAGTACGTCAACAAACGGCAAACCAAGACGACGTAAAGACCGTCCCATTGACAAGTTCTTATTATTTGAAGTTAACTTGAAACTTAATGCCGTCAAAAATATCTTAGAGCCCTAAGGTTAGATTTTGCCTTCACAATTGTTAAATGAAAAACATTCAGAATGTAGTAAGTTTGAAGACTATACAGTTAAGCCTTGATTACAATCCACTTGAGTTTCTCAACACTTAAAACATATTCCTCGTGACTTTACTCGCATATCACTCACGAGTTAAGAACGACTAACTTGATATCTAAAAGCTTTGGATCCAGGAACGTGCTCAACAAAGTAGCGAAGCAAAGAAATATAATCTTTCCTATGGGGCGTTAAACGTTTTATTCCAAGTCTACATTATTTTTACACTAAGATTTAAATCTAACTATCTTCTCTCTTAGTTCACTTGCTTTAAATTTTCTAGGTAGTAAGCCGCGGAATTCAATTTGTTTGGTTTAAAGTTTCACATTGTGAAGATGCTGAAAAAATAAACCGTTTCCATTATCTTTCTAAAGGCACCTATACGTTGCTTTTTAATCGTGGGAAAAGTGCTTCTTTGAATTTGAGTTAATAATTCAGATTGTATCTACAATTTTCGTACTGTTTTTTGTATGCATAACATAAATTCACACCTAGTGACCTAGTGTTCTTTGCAATTTTTTATTTTTAATTTTAAAAAAATGTGTTCTATTGTTAAAACTGTCTTTATACATGCTACTTTATACATTTTTTTTATTGTCTTAAATAAGTTTCTGAAGCATTTTTTTCAAGTGAAACCAGTTCGGTGGATTCGAAAAGTTAATCTCAGTGCCGAACTTAGAAACACCTACAGATGGACAGTAAAAAGTCATAAAGTAGTGTTTCACTTCTCGATAAAAATGTCACGTTATCCAAGCACATGTGTATACTGGTGTAGTACTTGTTTCGTTGCATATGACTGTCATGTGATTGGAATTACCATAACTATCTTAAGGATTTGCGAAATTATCTGTTCTTCGTATCAACATAAAATAAAGTGCTACAAAGCATTTGTTTAACATAGTCGAAACTCGAAAAAAGTTCTAAAGGCCTGAGAGCATCAGCGCAATTACTTCTTTTTCTAATTTAACGTCCTTGAATTTTTTAACTGTTAAAAAAAATGTGTGAGTTGAACCATCCAGTAGAAGGAGAATGGAACAATTTTATTTTTCAAATGATTGAAAATGAAGATATTGACGAAGTATTAGAAAACTTTCGCGAGGTTTTTTGCAAGGATGAACCCATCAATAAGGTTAATCGACAAGCACAAACTGGAAATCCTTCAAGCGCGCAAGGGCTGATCAGGTATGCTGAATCTATCTTGAGGAAAAATGAAGGCCTGAGTTTCGTTGCTCGAGACAAAGTGACGGGAAAGGTAATTTTTGCAAAAAAAATGGTGAAAATAAACTAACATAGAATTGAATTTTGTAATAGATTGCTGGTCTTCGCATGGCATACATTGTGCGATTGGATGACAATGACGAAAAGAAAAGTCACAGTGGAACCACCATATTTGATCAAATTCATCAAAATTTTGACGAAATTACAGAAGAAGCCAAGATATTTGAAAAATACGGAGTTAGCGAATACGTCAACTTGCACTTTACCTCAGTCAATCCGGAATATCGAGGTCAAGGCTTAGTAACAGAAATATATAGAAGAGCACTTGATCTCTTACGGTCACGTAAAATTCTTGTTTGTAAATGTGTATTCACTAATCCAGCAACGCATAAAGCGGGTATTCGGTACGGTTTCGAGGAATTAGCTCGCAGGAACTTTTCAGATTTTAATGACGGTAAAGGAAACAAAATTTTGCCCACGGCATCACCAGAGCAAGTTGCTATTTTAATGACATTAAAATTGTAAATTAAGTAATTTAGTAATATGCAGGTTTTTGAATAAATGTGATACGCTACGTGCTACGTGCGTATGGTTACCCAACATTTTCAAATTACTCGGCTTTCCGTTTCCTAACTTTCGCTTTAGTCGTCAAAATAAGAAAACTTTCTCCCGCCTTCACCTTTCACAACTTTCACTTCTTGTTCATTTAGATGTTAAGCTTAACACTTACGATTAGGAAAATACAAAATTGTTCAAAATTAGAGTGATTCCTCATGTTTTTGTAGATTTTAGCTGAAGTCTTTTGTAGATTTTCTTGCAAAGTAAGGTAACCGAAACTATAAATTGGAATAAATACTCTTTTCCTACCTGGTTGACAATGACGCGGTGGATTTCTTTATTTTAAATATAATTGTGAGCTAACTAGACCAATAGCTAACGTATAATTTGCAATCTATTGCGAATTTTTTTTCTTACAATTTTAATACCATCAAAACAGCCACTTGGTCTGGCGATGCAGTTTTGAAAATTTGATTTTCTTTGTCATCATTAAAATCTAGAAAGTTCCAACGAACCAATTCCTCAAAACCGTGGCGAATTCCGGCTTTATGTGTTGCGGGATTTGTAAATATACATTTACATAAAGGAATTTCACGTGAACGAAGAAGAGCAATTGCCCTTCGATATATTTCCGTCACTAACCCTTGACCTCGAAATTCCGGATTGACTGAAGTATGGGCCAATTCGGCATATTGACTAATTTCATACTTTTGGAATATATTGGCTTCCTTTGTCATTTTGTCCAGGTTTTGTCCAATATGATGAATTACGGTGGTTTCGCCAGAATTGTTCTCTTCATCGTGGTCATTCGACCGTACCAAATACGTCACGCGAAGTCCCGCAATCTATAGTACAAAATTCAATCCTAATCGTATTTTGCATTTTTCATAAAAAATCTGTAACTTTGAACATTTTTGCAAAATTTTACCTTTCCGGTAACTTTTTCTCGAGCAACGAAACTCAGCCCTGCATCTTTTCTTAACATAGATTCAGTATAACTGAGGGCAAATTGTAAAGCTGCTGGATCTTCAAGAAGTCGAATGTTCTGAGTCATGGGTTCATCTTTGCAAAAAACTTCGCGAAAATTTTCTAGTACTTCCTCAATGTCTTCCTGTTGAATCATTTTGAAATAAAAGTTGTTCCACTCTCCCTGCAATGGATGGCTCAATGCGCCCATTTTTATTTTTTAACAGTTAAAAAAAATTCAAATAATTTTAAGAAATACGCAACTGTTTGCTGATGCTCACACCTCATGGTCAGAACTACCCAAAGCCACTTCTTTTTAAACAAGTCTACATCCTGTTTAGCGGTTATTAATAGTATGCTTGATTGAAGCAATCGCTTGATATGAACAGCTCGATAATGGCGACAAACACTTGAATGCAGCATAATGCGTAAAACAAGTATTAGCATAAACTAAGTATATCACTAGTAACGTGATTTTGTCAATGAAGTATAAGTACAACACGCTACTTTATCGCTTTGTCTGTCTGTAGTCGTTTGCAAGGTCCACCCAACAATTACTCACAATCCGCAGGAATTGTTTCACTTCAATCTGCAGTTTCGAGGTTCTTTATAAATGCTTCAAAATATAGCGAGGTGCGCCTAAGTCCAAACACTTTGAAAGTAAACAATAAATTGTTTATTTCGCAAATTTTATCACAACTATGAAAGGATTTTTAACTCAATTTTTTTATAAAATGTGAAACTTTTAGGATCTACATCTGAAATCTTTTTTTCTGCCTCTCCTTAGTTCGCGAATATTTTAATTGTCACCCAAGATTGCGAATTTAGAGTAATTTGAACTTTTAAGTACGCATCACTGTATATTAAGTAAAAATGTGAAAAAAAACAGCAGCAACAAAGACAATTTTACAAAAAGGGATACTAAATATGTACCAAAAATTTAATGTAAGTAATAAAAACAAATGTTTTAAACAGTTAATATTTTTTTTGTAAAAAGTGAATAAAATCTGTAAAACCTTTCAAACAATATGTAGACAATTGACTTCAACTAAACAGAAAAGAGTACGTATTTCCTTGTTTCGCTATTTTGTTGTATGTGTTCGTTCTGATATTTTTTTTAATATCAAGGGCAAATTGTGTCATTTTTAACACGTGACACAAAGATAAACTCACAAGGTCACTATCAAGTATTATAATGATTTCTAGGACAATCATCATACGATATCGTCACCTAAGATGTCTAAGCACTTACGCGTCTTTAAATGTTATGATATAACTTACATTTTACTTTTCAATCAGATTCTTTCTCTGCCGACTTTTGATTTTTCTCCATTGGAGGGAGAATGGAACCACTTATTTTTTTAAAATGATTCAAAATCAACACAAAGATATTGGCGAAGTAGTAGAAAACTTTCGCGAAGTTTTTTGCAAAGGTGAATCTATGTCTCAGAACGTTCAACGTCGAGAAAATCCTGCAGCTTTAAGAAAGCTGCTCAAATGCTGACTCTATTTTTTGGAGGAAACATTAAGTGTTGAGTTTCGTTGCTCGAGACAAAAGTACCCCAAAGGTATAATTTTGTAAAAATGTTCAACGTTTTAGATTTTTTTTTTGTCAAAATGCAAAATACCATGTAGGATTAAATTTTTTACTAGATCGCGAGTCTTCGGGTGACGTATATAGCACGGTTGGGTGACCACGAAGAAGATAATATTACTGGCGATACCATGATAGTTAATCATGTTCCATGTTTGCAGTTTTCCGATCACGTGAAATTCCTTTTATGTAAATGTATATTTACAAATCCCGAAACTCATAAAGCTGGAATTCGGTATGGTTTCGAGGATTTGACTCGCAGGAACTTTGTAGATTTTAATGTTGGTAAAGGGAAACAAAATTTTGACCACGGCGTCGCCTGGCCAAGTTGGCCGTTTTGATGACATTAAAATTGTAAAGGAGTACCAATTATGTAACATGCAGGTTTTAAATAAATGTGATACGCTACGTGCGTATGCTTACCCAACATTTTCAAATTACCCGCCTTTCCGTTTCCTAACTTTCGCTTTAGTCGTCAATAAGAAAACTTTCTCCCGCCTTCACCTTTCACAACTATCACTTCTTGTTCATTTAGATATTAAGCTTAACACTTACGATTAGGAAAATACAAAATTGTTCAAAATTAGAGTGATTCCTCATGTTTTTGTAGATTTTACCTGAAGTCTTTTGTAGATTTTCTTACAAAGTGAGGTAACCGAAACTATAAATTGGAATAAATACTCTTTTCGTGCCTGGTTGACAATGACTCGGTGAATTTCTTTATTTTAAATATAATTGTTAGCTAACTAGACCAATAGCTAACGTATAATTTGCAATCTATTGCGAATTTTATTTCTTACACTTTTAATACCATCAAAACAGCCACTTGGTCTGGCGATGCCGTAGGAAAAATTTGGTTACCCTTGTCGTCATTAAAATCTAGAAAGTTCCAACGAACCAATTCTTCAAAACCGTGACGAATTCCGGCTTTATGCGTTGCGGGATTTGTAAATATACATTTACATAAAGGAATTCCAAATGAACGGAAAAGAGCAAGTGACCTTCGATATATTTCGGTCACTAAGCCTTGACCTCGGTATTCTCGATTGACTGACGTATGCATCAAGTCGGCGTATTCGCTAATTCCATACTTTTCGAATATATTGGCTTCCTCTGTCATTTTGTCCAGGTTTTGTGCAATATGATGAATTATGGTGGTTTCGCTAGAACTATCTTCATCCTGGTCATCCGACCGTACCCTATACGTCACGCGAAGTCCCGCAATCTAAAAAGTAAAAAATTCAATCCTAATCGTATTTTGCTTCTTTTTTTTTAATCAAAAATCTGTAGCTTTCAACATTTTTGCTATAATTTTACCTTTCCGGTAACTTTGTCTCGAGCTACGAAACTCAGCCCTGCATCTTTCCTCAACATGTATTCAGTAAAACTAACCAAAAATTGTAAGCCTGCGGGATTTTCGGTTAGTCGAATGTTCTGAATCATGGGTTCATCTTTGCAAAAAACTTCGCGAAAGTTTTCTATTACTTCGTCAATATCTTCTTGTTGAATCATTTTGAAAGTAAAGTTATTCCATTCTCCTTCCACTGGATGATGCAACTCGCCCATTCCTATTTTGTAAAAGTTAAAAAAATTTAAAAATAATTACAGAAATGCGCAACTGTTTGCTGATGCTCACACGTCACACCTCAGAACTACCTAAAGCCACTTCTTTTTAAACAAGTCTACAGTAATAAAAAATGCTGTTTAGCGGTTATTAATAGTATGCTTGATTGAAGCAATCGCTTGATATGAACAGTCGATAATGGCGACAAACACTTGAATGAAGTCTAATGCGCAAACCAAGTATTTAGCATAAACTAGGTATATCACTAGTAACGTGATTTTGTCAATGAAGTATAAGTACAACACGCTACTTTATCGCTTTGTCTGTCTGTAGTCGTTTGCAAGGTCCACCCAACAGTTACTCAGAATCCGCAGGAATTGTTTCATTCCAATCTGCAGTTTCAAGGTTCTTTGTAAATGCTTCAAAATATAGAGAGGTGCGGCTAAGTCCAAACACTTTGAAAGTAAATAATTTATTGTTTATTTCGCAAATTTTATCATAACTATGAAAGGATTTTTAACTCAATTTTTTTATAAAATGTGAAACTTTTATGATCTAAATCTGGAATCTTTTTGCTGCCTCTTCATAGTTCGCGAATATTTTAATCGTCACCCAAGATTGCGAATTTAGAGTATTTGAACTTTTAAGTACGCATCACTGTATATCAAGTAAAAATGTGAAAAAAAAACAGCAGCAACAAAGACAATTTTACAAAAAGTGATAATAAATATGTACCAAAAATTTAATGTAAGTAATAAAAACAAATGTTTTAAACAATTAATTTTTTTTTGTAAAAAATGAATAAAATCTGTAAAACCTTTCAAACAATACGTAGACAATTGACTACAACTAAATAAGGAAAGAATACGTATTTCTTTGTTTCGCTATTTTGCTGTATGTGTTCGTTGTGATATTTTTTTTTCTAATATCAAGGGCAAATTGTGTCATCTTTAACTCGTGATACAAAGATAAACTCACAAGGTCACTATCAAGTATTATAATGATTTCTAGGACAATCATCATACGGTTATCGTTACCTAAGATGTCTAAGTCCTTAACGCGTCTTTAAATTTGATGGTATAACTTACATTTTACTTTTCAATCAGATTCTTTCCCTGCCGACTTTTGATTTTTTTCCATCAGAGAGAGAATGGAACCACTTATTTTTCTCAAAATGATTCAACATCAACACAAAGATATTGGCGAAGTAGTATAAAACTTTCGCGAAGTTTTTTGCAAAGGTGAATCCATGTCTCAGGACGTTCGACGTCGAGAAAATCCTGCAGCTTTAAGAAAGCTACTCAAATACTGACTATTTTTTTTGCGGAAACATTATAAGTGTTGGGTTTCGTTGCTCGAGACAAAATTACCCCAAAGGTACAATTTTGTAAAAATGTTCAACGTTTTAGATTTTTTTGTAAAAATGCAAAATACCATGTAGGATTAAATTTTTTACTAGATTGCGAGTCTTCGCGTGACGTATATAGCACGGTTGGGTGACCACGACGAAGATAATATTACTGGCGACACCATCATAGTTAATCATTTTCAATGTTTGCAGTTTTCCGATCACGTGAAATTCCTTTTGTGTAACTGTATATTTACAAATCCCGCAAACGCCTAAAGCTGGAATTCGGTATGGTTTCGAGGATTTGACTCGCTCGCAGGAACTTTGTAAATATTAATGATGGTAAAGAGAAACAAAATTTTGACCATGCCGTCACCTGGCCAAGTTAGCCGTTTTGATAACATTAAAATTGTAAAGGAGTACCAATTATGTAATATGCAGGAAATTTTACAAAAATTTTGTGATATAAATAAAAGTTCAAAAAAAAAAAATTGAAACCCCTATACGTGGGTAATACGCTTTGATTTTGAACCGTACGAGGTAAAACGTTGTAGTCCGACAAAGTGACATGTCAATTTTACTGCACTCGTATGGTTTAGTACCAACATTTTCAAATTACCTGACTTTCTGTTCTCGAACTTTCACTTCAGTCGTCAATGGGAAAACTTTCTCTCTCCTTTACGTTTCACAACTTTCACTTATTTAGATGTTCAGCTTAAAGCTTAGGAAAATGGAAATTTATTTAAAATTGCAGTTGGAGTGATATCTCATGCTTTTAAAGATGTTCTATGAAGCCTTTTGAAGCTTTCCTTACAGAGTGACGTAACCTAACTATAAATTTCTCGACTATAAATTTGAAAAATCTTAATGTTTTTTAAATTTAGAAACTCTGTTGTGAGTTTATACTGCTGTGCATTGATTATTTTGAAATTTAAATGATTTAATGATTACCTTATGCTAGAACTTAAAAATTTACTGGATCACAAGTTTTATAACCTAAACCAGTGAAATTCTAGTTGCACTTTATAGTTTACATAAAAGTTGTAACCTTTTACATGATTTCTAGTATCTTTGAAATTGACCTCGTGATTAATTTTGTATCACGAGTGAATTACAACTAACTTGCAATTTCCAGTTTTATTATCTATTGTTCATAGCAGAAAGGTCAAGTATATAAAAACAGAGAATCAAGTTGAATTTTTTAAAAACATTTTGAATTTAACAAAAGTGTTTTGTTCAAACACTACAAAACAAAAATGAGTAACTTGTACCATCCAGTGGAAGGAGAATGGAACAACTTTATATTCGAAATGATTCAAAAAGAAGACATTGACGAAGTACTGGAAAATTTTCGTCAAGTTTTTTTCAAAGATAGCCCTATTGCAAAAATTACTCGAGCAAGCGAAAATCCAGAAGCACTTAAAGGGATGACCACTTATGCTGAATTTATTTTGACGAAAGATGAAGGACTGAGTTTTGTTGCTCGGGATAAAGTTACCAGAAAGGTAAGTTTTCAAAAATACCAAAAAGTATCAAATGTCTCGTAAAAATGATAACATTGAATGAAATTTGGTATTAATTAGATTGCTGGCCTTCTCGTGACAACGATAGTACGGTCGAGTGACCATGATGTAGTCAGGTCTGACGAGGTCAGAAGATCAGATGAAGCCACAAGGTCCGACGTAGCCAAAATGACTCAACTTATTCGACAAAACCTTGGTGAAATTACCGATGAAGCTAACGCATTTGAAAAGTATGGAGTTAAACGAATGCGCCGATTTGGCATATACCTCGGTCAACCCGAAATACCGAGGTCAAGGCCTGGCGACAGAAATATGTCGAAGGTTACTTGCTCTTTTACGTGCACGTGGAATTTCATTATGTAAATCTATTTTTGTAAGTCCAGCAGCACATAAAGTTGGAATTCGGTTCGGTTTTGAGGAATTGGTTCGTCGAAGGTTTTTAGATTTTAATGACGGTAAGGGTAACCAAATTTTCCCTACTGCTTCACCGGATCAAGTAGCTGTTTTGATGGCATTAAAATTGTAGGTAATTAGTAATTTTTAACAAATTTTACTAAAATCTTGTGATATGCTCCTGATTAAAAATTGAAATAAAAAATTGAAAACCTAATACGCTTATGGTTAGATTCTGAACTTTTGCGCACCATGTAAAAAGTTGGAATCCGACAGATTCTGAGTGATACGTCAATTCTACTGCTTGCGTATCGTTTCCAAACATTTTCAAATTAGCCGCCTTTCCGTTTCTCAACTTTCACTTTATTTGTCAATAGGAAAACTTT
>JABASK010001011.1:0-10985 GCA_019776465.1 Rambutanura hunanensis | reverse complement strand
CTAAGAATAAGACTCTTATTTAATGCACAAAAGTATTCGAATCATTTCCTTTTTCCCGCCCAATTAGGGCGTATCAGGGCGTAAGAAAGAGAAAAGGTCATTGACCTCTGCTATTACAAGAATAAGACGTTTCGACCAAATATTGAGAGTAATTTTGGTTAGAAACTTAAAATAAAATATGAGAAAGCAAGTTAAAATAATTGAGTTGAAGGTAATATAACGTGGCCAGGTTTAAATAATTTAATGTGTGTGGTAAGTTAACTTTTAATGTTTTTTTTTCAATTTTAACGTCTTACGTGTAGTTACACAAAACTTTGAACCTCAATTTACTCTAGAAACGAACCCGTGTCTTTCATTAACTTTTGTTGCAAAATTTTCCTCCTTTCGCAAATTCGCCTCCTTTCCAGGACTCCAGGACGTCTCACTCAATTGCAAAGTGACGCTTGGGTTTTTAAAGTGTTTAGTACTTCATTCGAAACTTATCCAGGAAAAGTTGGAATAAGTGAAAACAATAGTGAAGATTTAAATCAAGATAAGGATTCATTCTTAGTAAATTCAGCAGCATATCGTTTACAAACAGTGGGTATCATTGCAGTTCAGTAAATATTTGTGACAATTAACCAATTCCTCGTTGTGTGCATCTCCTATTGTTATTTCGCAAAAAAAAAGTTATTAGGTATTGAGGTAATTCATGAATTTAATCTTTTCTTTCAACTGCAGTCTATTTTTCTTGTGCAAAATGTGTGAATACTTAAATTTGCACGTTTGTTTTTATAAATTTAAAAATTTTGTAGGACCAATCTTGGTTCAGTGGACGGCACATTGTAGTTACTGAAAATTGTGTGCGCTGAACAGATACTTTGTTGAATTTTTTGTCGCGTGTCGAAACCAAGACTTCAATTGATCAAGTGCGCATGTGTAGCAAGTTACATTGGGACGATACACGCCAAATGTTTTTTTCACATTTTAAAATGTTACGTTCAAATATGTCGCGTGCCGAGACCAAGACTTCAATTGATCAAGTGCGCATGTGTAGCAAGTTACATTGGGACGATACACGCCAAATGTTTTTTTCACATTTTAAAATGTTACGTTCAAATAGACTTGCTCTTCAAAATTTACTTCCATAACTAACTAACTAACTAACTAACTTCAAAAACGTTCGATATTGAGCATAGTTTAAACCGTATTAGGGACTGCCCGTGCGTCATAACTTAAAAATTTCGTTCAACTAAAATTTAATTTGATTTAATAAGGATGGCGAGTAGTTTGGGTTTACCACAAATGTTTTATCTTCATTCTAATTTGTACTACTAATTACTTGTGTGTGTATATGTGTGTCATGTTTCATGTAACGTACGAAACTTATCCTATCACTTTTAATTCGTAGTAGACTAAAGGCCACTTTATTTTAAGACTCAAAATTAAGTCATTTCAAATTGGTAAATTCAACTATACAGAATCAATTAATTATTTTTTTGGTTAAAGTTTTGTAACAAGTAATTAAGTGACAGGCATATAGCGTGTGCTCAAAGAATATGCCTACTCCAGTACGGCGACGCGGTTTTCGGTAGGTATAAACTTATTAATAAATTTGTACTACATTTTTTAACTTAACATTTTTTTTTTCAAAAATATCTCACTTAAGTGACGTGTGTAATTTCCAATCAACTGGGATTTCCTAGATAAGCCGCACATTTACTGAATCAAGTTTCAGACTATAGCGCGCACCTCTGCTAAATTTGCAGACATTTGAAACGAAATGTATTTAATTTGTAAATAATACTCTAAAATTAAAATAATTAAAATTAAACATTTTTTTTTGTAAAAGTAACGATTAGAGAAAACGGTTCGTGTTTTTGAATGGAATTTAGCAACGTTAATTTTTTTTAACTAAAAATCCATTAGCGAAAAAAAAAAGTTTACAGAAAATAATTTTGCTACTTTTGCAAATACGTTGCAAATACACAAATACGTCGAGAAACATTTAAATTTTGAATAATAATACGCATATGTTTGTAAACTTTATACTCTTTTTCTTGGAAGGGCAGAATTTGTATTAACGATTATTAACAACACTAAAGTAAACACCGTCTACACCTAGATAAACATTTAACGTCTATTTTTTTATTCTAAAATTTTTTGCAAGTTGTATTTTGACAAAAATATTTTTGCAATTTATTAGCACATTGAGAGAAAAAAAAAGTTACAATAAAGTACGCAGTCCGTCGTTTTGATAATGAATACAATAAATAGCGTCTAGTTTTCTTCTACCGACCATTAGAAGGTCGAGCAGTCTTTTCTAGCGAGGTGTAGATAATATTACTCAATTTTTTGAACTTTATTGTTAATTTACTTTATTATTATTTTTTTCGGGAAAAAAAAGTTTTCCCAAATTTTAATTTTTCCGAAGCAATTGTACAAAGAACGTTGATTAAAGTTAAGCGCTTTTAATCCGAATAGTTTAGATATTAAACCTAAATAGATAAAGGCTCTTGCAAAAAACAAAATATTTGTTACACTTACATTTTATTTCTAACAAAGCATTTGTTGCAATCAGAATTCTCTTAAAAAAAATTATTTAAAAAAAATTTTTTTTTAAATTTGTATTTTTTTGAAGGATGACACTATCCTTGAGTGAACGTATGGCCAATAGTTTCAAATTGGAGGTTCTTTGTTGTGATTGTTCTGCCATTGGTCATATCTCCTCTACTATTCATAGAAGACACAGATTTGGTTTATATAGGAACATCAAATGAACGTCCCGCCACTGTAAGTCATTTACAAATTTATTTATTTAAAAAAAATAATGAAATGAAATTACTTGAAAAAAGTTTACTATTCTACACACCAAGTTCATTTACAAAAAAACAAACAAAACACAGAGCATTTTCTTTTATGATTTAATTATTTTTTGCAAATTAAAATTTTTAATTTAATTGAATAAATTGTATTAGAAATTTAAGTGCGCCTATGTTCATCATCTTAATGGCAATTTACTGGATGATTGAAGCACTTCCACTGGCAGTCACTGCATTACTTCCTATTGTATTATTTCCATTACTTGGAGTACAAGACACAGGTCAACTTTTACATCCAAATTCATTATATCAAACATCTTAT
The DNA here is from genome assembly GCA_019776465.1 of Rambutanura hunanensis. NCBI lineage: Eukaryota > Metazoa > Arthropoda > Collembola > Poduromorpha > Neanuridae > Rambutanura > Rambutanura hunanensis. The sequence continues at coordinate 7,862 of JABASK010001011.1, read as the reverse complement.
ATTTTTTTTCTTATTTATAAAATAAATTTTTTTTTAAATTTTAGGTAAAGTGTCAATAAATTACATGAAGGAGACTAATATGGTGTTTGTTGGAGGGCTTATTATTGCTCTCTCTGTTGAATATTGCAATTTACATAAGCTGAATTGCATTGCGTGTCATGACGCTCGTTGGGACTTCGCCCATAAGGTAAATTGGTTTTGATACATATAATATTATACAACTAATTTATATAATGTAACGTATAATATTTCTTTTTTATAGCTTCTTTTTTTGTATAATCGTTTTTTTTTAAAAGTTCAATTGTTTATTCACACAAAAGTCTTCAACGTATTAATTATGAATTGCAATTTGCTCTCACAAGGAAGTAGTTTTTAGGCAAATTACATCAACTATTAACGAATATTTAAAAGAAGAAGACCAAATTGTTTCATGTTCATGAAAAAATAATTGTGACCTGTGATGCGTGCGTGTAGAAATTTTGTAGAATACAAAATAAGTAAGTACAAGTTACTTGATAATTCCTAAAGAATTTAACACAATCTCACTTACTACGTTAACGTGACCTTAAACCTAACCTTCACTTAAACTGTCACTTTACTTTGCTAATTAAAAGACCGCATTTTTTGTAGCCATGAGCTGGGTTGAAGGTTTACGAAACCAACATTCAATGTCACCTTCTTTTAAAGTTAATCAAAAAAAAAGTGACATTTTCCCGCATTCCAAAGTCACTAGACTCAACTGGATTTTTTCGGAAAATGTCTACTTTTTAGTTTAACACTTGACTATTTTGCGTTAAAAACTCAATGAGCCTGACTACTTTGTTGTCTAGAGTAGGATCAACAATTGCTCAAGAAAAATTAGGACTTAGATTGTATAAACTACAAGATGATGATAATTTAATTGAATTTGTGTCTGTCCTTTAATTTAATTTTAATTTCACTCTTTTTTTGTCTTACTGAGGAACAATTGAATGTGATGGATAAATGCTAATTGACACTAGTCAAACGAGTAACAAATACGAGCGCGTGTTGAGCGCATAGGTCAACTTTTCAATTTTTATTTTTTTGATTTTAGATTAATGTTTGGAATCATGATGACGACAATGTTTTTGTCCATGTGGATTTCAAATACAGCAACGACAGCTATGATGGTCAGAAATCAAAACATGTTTTTTACTTTAATTAGAATTATTACACAAAAATCTTCATTTTGTCCTCCATCTGGTTTGATTTAAGGTACCAATTGTTTTGGCAGTTTTGGGAGAATTAACCAAGGTAAGACTTGATTAAAAATTCCAAGTTTAGTAATTGAAGGTTAATTTGAACTGAAGGAAAGCCAGATGTAAAGATTTTGTCAATTGTCCTTTCAATGAAATATGAGGTCAATGTAGTTACTCTCTACTTCTCGCATTTACTAATTACTTTTAACTAAAAGGATGCCAAAAATGAAGATGCTGAAATTGGTCGGCATATGGACATCTCATCAATTACAAAAGAAGGCTTTCATAGTGACAACGTTGAGAATTATATGCACTCACCAGTAGTTGCACCTCCTCTTAAAAATGAATATGACGAAACGTAAGTTTTTACTTTTTTATTTCAAATTTCGAAACTGATCACACTATTTCTTAAAAAAAATTGTATCATATTTACAAACAAATCACACACAATGTGCCCTTGAAGGCCTACACTGTAGGTCATTGACCCCCTTTGCCAACAGAAAACGTCTATTCGTTAAAAGTACATGTATTAGGTTACATATGTTGTAATTGGTGCGAATATCTTAAGATTGACTGAGGCGTCATCAGTATTAGTATTGGACGATGATGAAGGACAGCCTCAGCCCTTGGATGACTCTTTACCTTCAATCAAATTTCAAAATCAATTACTAATTGGAGTGACATGTGCTGCCAATATTGGTGGATTATTTTGGCCTTATACGTCCGCAACGTCTACAGTCTTCTACCGTCTTGTCAAACGGTAAAGTTATGCCGTGTAATACACCCATTATTCGTCTAATAACTTCTGCATTATCCATCCTCCTCCGCCTAATTTTTAAACTTAAAGCACAAAATAATTCCCATTTACTTTTATCTTGACCTCTACAACGTTACTGACTAATTTCTGCACTAGGAGGTCAATCAGCCTTTTGTTACCTCTTGCATGCAAATGTATACATAGGTGCATAACTCTAGAACAATTAATTAAGTTTAAGTAAATGTTGTGCTTTCTGAGCAAAATGGGGTTGTACACTTAATGAGCCGTGAAGCGTGACCTGTACTGACCTCTGAGATAGGATCTCTTATCCAACCTGTTGTGTGTTTGTGTGTGAGCACTGTTATGTAAATTTTTGTGACGTTGATTGTGCTTTTAATTGTTAAAACAAACTGTGATTTACATGAAGGTTTAAGAAAGGCGTCCTCCTGTCCTTGGCCTATGCTTCCAACATTGGTGGAACAGGGTTTTTGACCGGCACGGCCGCCAACATCGTCCTTAAATCCAGAACTAACGAGTAAGCGTTAACGTAGTCTTCATGCCCAAAGTGGACACTGACGCATGCGTACCCCCCGCTGTGAGCTTTGAATCAATGCACACGCATTAAGCACTGTCACAATTCATGGTTGTTAGGAAAAGGTGACGGTTTTTGTTTTTGGACATCAAGTGCCACAATTTAATGCTTTGTAAGACTGATTACATTTGAATTAATTTTTCAGAAAAGCTGAGGAATTGAAAGTATCCTTAGAAAGAATGTATTTGCTATCTATTGCTTATTCTTCTAATCTTGGCGGGTGAGTCAAATTAATACGAAAAAGCCTAACTCTCACTACTTACACATATTCTTGTCAACTAACACCGTTTCTGACAAATGTTGACCTGTTGAGCACTGGGGTCACAACGGGCTCAGCTCCGAATTTAGTACTGATGGAATTTCTTAAAACGTAAGTTATAGTCCGTACGCACCTTTCCCGTGTCGTTAGTTTTCTTTACTTGGGAAAATTGGAAATTACTTATTCATACTGTATCGCATTCGTTTAATTTTCCCCGGCTTTTGTTTTAAATTGTAGAATTCCCTTGTGTGCATGCGCCTTTACGCTTCTTTCCTTTTGACTCCTTATAATTTAAACTCAAAGTTTATAAACTTTTTATTTTTTTAATTTAGGGAAAATATAGGTCAAAATGGAAAGTACACAGATCTCACTTTTGCAACTTGGATGGCTTTCAATGTTCCTGGAATGGTCATCAATGTCATCATTGCCTGGATGTACTTAACCCTTGTTTTCTTTGGAAGACCAAGTTGGCTACGATTTGGTAGTGGAATAACAGAAAGTACTGCAAAGGGACGAGATAATGTTAAACGATTGCTTAGTAAAAAGTATTCGGATTTGGGTGCCAATGACCTTTCACGAAAAGTGGGTAGGGATCTTATTTGTATTCGTTGTCTGCTTGTGGCTCTTCCGTGACCCGAAATTTGTAAAAGGATGGGCCGAGTACATTCCTCATGTAGAAGTGGGTGACTCGACGGCCGCCATGTTTATTGTCTTACTTCTCTTTATCATTCCACGCAGCATGACCTTTTTCAAAGGAGGTAAGGTTTGACTGTTTTCCAGGACGATTTTAGTCTGAGCTCACATCTTGTTTTTTGGGGGTTTGAAGGTGCTTCTGGGTCACTATTGGAATGGAAGTACGTCCAGGACAATTTACCCTGGGGAATTATTCTTCTGATGGGTAAGATACCAATGGAAGTGCCATTAAATTGATTTACTTTTGTTTGTAATTGCAAGTACTAGTGTTTTCATTGTGGTAGGCGGTGGGTTCGCTTTATCGGATGCTGCCGAGGCTTCTGGCCTTGGCCCGTGGATTGGCCTCCAGCTCAATGGATTGGCAGTATTAGATGAACGTATAATTTTAATTATAGTCATGGTATGCACTGCATTTGTGACTGAAATTGCATCAAATACAGCCTGTGCCAATGTCATCATTCCCATTCTTTTATCTCTGGTATTCTTTAAAAATACACTTGAAATTTGTTTGATTTTTAGTATAATTTGATATATTTATAAATAATATTTGATATTTTATAGTCCAAGAATATCAATATTCATCCCTTGTACCTGACGTTACCTGCAACTGTTACTTGCTCCTATGCTTTCATGTTACCAGGTAAAAATTCAAAATTTCAAAAAAAAAAAAATTAATTTGACAACACTTTCTTTTTGTTCTGACTCATTTTTCTTTGTATTTGTGTAAATAGTCGCAACTCCTCCGAATGCAATCGTTTTTGGAGCCTCTAAAAATATGAGGATTTTAGGTACAAAACTGTAGAATTATGAAACTACAAACAATTGACTAAAATTCTAATTCTTTAAGTAAAATTCTTTCATGAAACTCTGATTTTTGTTTTGTGTAGATATGGCAAAATCTGGAATCTTCTTAAATTTCTCTTGTGTTTTGGTTCTTTTTCTATTGAACATCACTTATGGAAACTATATCTTTGATTACTCCAATTTACGTCTATGCAAATGCTACTACGCCTAACTAACTTACATTTCTAATTAATTCTATGTAGGTTTTAAAAAGAATATATTCATCGAACGAAAACGTCCGAAGTACTTTACATTATTTCTTGTTTCTTATTTATCAATAAGTACTAAGAACAGCTTTACGAACACTTAATTTAAGGGCTAAATCTTACAGAGAAAAAATATAAATTTTGAAAAATCTAAGAATTAAAAAAAAACATTCTAGTTTTATGTGTTATGTTGTAGAAGAAGATCTTGCTCTGCTGTCAACTATAAAAGCTTTTAATTATTTGACAGTAAAAGTCAGCAAATTCTTCAGAAATTCCTGAGGTCATAGTAAGCCCTGACGAAATATGAAACTAGGTCATACTTTTTGCTAAGGCGAATTTATTTATGGCCTCTTCACCTTAGCCTTCCATCATACCAAGTATTAATTACAACTAGCAAAAATGCAAGAGCAGATTTTTTTTACTTCATTACGTTGGAATTTTAGTTTAAAGAAAATTTAAACGTGTGCCTCCACACAAATTCCTGGAAAACACTTTTGTAATTTACAAAAAAAATTTAGTGCAAAAAACATCTCCATATTCGTTTTTTTTTCAAATATTAACAGCATTTTAGTTTCGAAAAAAAATATGTCGCAGTCGCTAGCGTCCAGATTTCCTATCATTAAGGCTTGGAAGTTCTTCTTGGCAATTTTTCTTCCGATAATTCTTTTACCAATTCCGGTTTTAGGGAAATCTTCAGTAAGTTTCCTATTTTTTTATCATAAAATGCATTATTTTTCAGGTATAAACTTTCAATTCAATCACGTTTTGGTCAATATAATTTTTTTCAGATTTCATATGCTAGCCTACACTGTCCTTATTATGTCAGTCTATTGGGTGACAGAAGCTGTGCCAATTGCAGTCACAGCCCTTTTACCATTGGTCTTGTATCCTTTGCTAGGCATACAAAATACAGGTTACACACTCATTACAACGCTTAATTTGTCCTACTTGACAGTTAATATTGAACTTGGATGCTTACTTTTTTTAGAAGTACTGGCAGAACAGTATTTGAAAGACTCGATACAACTATTCGTGGGTGGGTTGTTGGTGGCACTGGCTTTTGAATACTGTGGTCTCCACAAACGTGTCGCACTACGTGTCATGCTCTTTACCGGAACAAGTATTGGCATGTCAGTCCCACCACGTCATATTTAATCTTTGATAGATACTCATTTTTTCTTAAAACTAATAAATTCTAGCGTAATATTATTCTAATAAGTTTTTGGCGTGGACTTACTAGGTTGTTGCTAGGAATCATGTTGACTACCATGTTTCTATCCATGTGGATGTTCAATACAGCGACAACAGGTCATGCCTACGACATACGATTTGAACGTTTTCTTTAAATTTTAACTTTGATGTAAATTTATCCACTTGTATAGCTATGATGGTACCGATAATTTCGTCAATTGTCGAGGAATTGGGCAGGGTATGATTTTGTTTAATTGAAGAAGAAGAAAAAAGTTCTAGGTGCGCAAATACTCCTTACTTTTCTAGAGTATGAAACAATTGTGTGTCGACAACGACAATGATGAAACGAATAGAAGTAGAGGTCAACTTGAACAAAACTACCAGCAATCTAAGGGAATTTTGAATGCGGGATTTATGTTGGACCCAGAAGTTCCTTCTGGACGTATTGGTACAATTACGTTTCAAAAAGTTGTTTCAAAGGATCCACCAAAAAGATCCACTGCGTACGTTCATTTTGAAATTTCAAAAAGTAAAAATAAAATTGTTAAAGCCCTCGTTGATTTGTATAGAGCTGTAGAGAAGTCAATCTCGGATATGAAAACGATGTTACTTTTAGGTGAGTCACCAAAAATTGAACTTCTAAAGACCATTTCCTACTTTTAACGCAACTATCCTAGAATATTCGTAACTATTTATTTGTTTTTGACATTCCTCAACAGCCACTTGCTACTCATCAAACCTTGGCGGGTAAAATGTCTTACTTTAAAATTACGGAGGAGACGTTTGAGGAGTAACGGTGTTTGTTAGTAAAGTGTTACTTGGTTGACGTTTAGTACTGGAGTGATCACTGGAAGTGGGACGAATTTAGTAGCTATTGAATTCTTGGGTGAACTAGACCCAAAGCACCATGGACCCTATGCTGCCTTGACCTTCGCCACCTGGATGGGTTTCAACATACTGCCTATGCTTATTTGCATTGTTATTGCTTGGGTTTATCTTCAAGTAGTCTTTCTTGGCTTACCCAACAAGTACAAATTCTGGAAAAATTCAGAAGACAGGAAAATTTCAAATTCTCTCTTCAGTAAAGATGTCGAAAGAAAAATCAAGGCTATATTAAAAGAAAAGTACGAAGCCCTTGGTGGACTTAGTGTTCATGAAGGCGGAGTATTGGTTCTCTTCATTATTGTTGTTATCACTTGGGTATTTCATGATCCTAAGTTTATTCCTGGATGGGGTTTCGTGGTTTCCTAGGAAAGTCTCCATTTCTACTTCAAGTCTTCTAATTGGTGTTCTATTCTTTGTTATTCCGCGAAATGCCGAGTTTTACTGTGCATTCAGTCGCCGAGGTAAGCACTTTTATTGTTTTACATTTTGAATTTTACTAAAGAATACATCTGGGTTTATGCAGATTTTACCGGTATCAAATTTGAACCACTGCTTGACTACGATTTTACCATGAAGCGATTTCCTTGGGGTGTTGTTCTTTTGTTGGGTAAGATTGGACTTTCAAAGTCTTTGAATTCGGTTGGTTGACACTGACCTCTCTGTTTCAGGCGGCGGGTTTGCTCTGTCAAATGGTATAATTTATCAAAAAGTCATACAACATCTAGCAAACGGTCATATTTTTTCTAATTACGTGGAATAGGAGCTAAGGCTGGAGGTTTATCATCGGCCATTGGACAATCTTTATCGTCTCTGCATTCCTTGCCGCCAAGTTTGATTCAGTTGTCCTGCATGATTCTAATTGGATTTGTTACAGAAGTAGCTTCCAACACTGGTTAAGTCACTTTCAAAAAAAATCAGACAATTTGTTAACATCGCGTTATTCTTTTGCAGCAACGGCAAGTATTGTAATTCCTATTCTCATGGAATTGGTAAGAGGAAGCTAAAATCTATTTTTTTTTGTAAAAAGATGTTTGAGTTCTTCGTAATTTTCCTTATAGTCCCAAGAATTGAACATCCATCCGCTCTACTTGACGCTGCCAGCGACAACGACTTGTTCCTATGCCTTTATGCTTCCAGTAGTAAGTTTATCAAAACGGGAAGTTATTGTCCAGGTAATCATTTCTGATTTACAGGCAACCCCGCCCAACGCTATTGT